>BMAO01021048.1:0-154489 GCA_019973975.1 Trichonephila clavata | reverse complement strand
AAATATGCTCTGCTGGGCTAAATAAATTGATTGAGGAGTGTTTTCACAAAAATTTTGGGGCAGTTATAAAAACACCAGCGGTGTACATTGAGAGCATCACTATCCTGTTAAAAATGAAGTCATATTCAATATCAAATTTTGGACAGACAATTTAAAATTTCTCTTTAAAATATTTTACTAGAGCTCATGATTCTCAATACCATCAAAAATTACCTAATTCTGTAGCTGATTTACACCCCCATACAAAAACACTTCCACTTCCATGGTTCATTCATCCTACTAGATTCTTGTGACTAAGTTTCAGAAAATTCAAAATTGTCAGGAAAGTGATTGGGATGACAGAAAATTCAACATTTTTGGTTCTGATGGGCATATAATAGTTTTAAAGGATAAAATGAGGCATTTAATCCCGTGAATTTATGTGGAACAAGAGCTCCTCCAACTCCATGCTTTAACACAGAGGTGTTCTTGCAGGGGAGGGTGGGTGTAAATAGGCTTCAGGATTAGGTAATTTGGTATTTTTTGATGGTATTTAGAATCATGAGCTCTTTTTAAATATTTTAAAGAGAAATTTTAAATTATCCTCTCAAAATTTGGATATCTTAGACGACTTCATTTTTTAACAGGATAATGATGCCAGGTGAACTGCTCTCAATGTACACCGCTGGTGTCTCTAAAACTGTACCCAAAATTTTGAAAACACCTCCTCAATCAATTTATTTAGCCCAGCAGAACATATATTTGGGAAGAACTAGATTTAAAGTAAAAAGAAAACATGACATATAAACACATAATGGGAAGTAAAAACAATCACTGAAGCATGGAGGTATAAATCGAAGCAGAAATTACAAAAAACTGATTAAATTTAAAGACATTTAAGACAAGACATTTAAAAGTTGTTGTGGACACTAAAAGATATCCTACTAAGTTCTAAATTAAGAAAGAAATACGCACACACAATATTTATATATATATATAAAGCTATGTTGAGATTTTTGTTAAGTGTACGAAGACTTTAGTGGCGTAATTTTTCAGTAGCTTTTTGATTATTAATTTTCAAAAATAATAGTTATACTATTTTTTAAAAAAATAATTATGTCATTCTGCCAAGAACAAGTTGCAGATATAAAAAAATTACAATTCCAAAATATTAATTTTTATTAGTCGGAAACAATAAATCTTGTATGAAATTGCAAGTGTACGAACACTTTTTGGGTCCACTGTATATACACAGAGATTAGATTTTGATTCATAACACAGATACAACTAAATAAAACATGTTCTAAAAATTTAAATTCAATATCTTAAAAATATTTTGTGTAGGGATCAGCATCTGGTTTTGTTAACTCCAATTCCAGTTTACTAATTATGCTATAAATTTGCTTCTAGATATCGTAGAAACAAAAATAGAGTGTTTTATGGAATCTGAAATGTATTGGCTATAAAATAAAAACAAAAGTAATTTTGAAAATTTTCACCAAAACTGCGAATTTTGGGTAGTCACATATCTTAATGAAATTTACTTGATTCATAATAAGTCATATTGTTTGATTTTTTGGGCACTTGCTTATAGGCAAATAATAATTTAAGTATTCCTTTGCAACAATGGAATAAATTTTAGTTTTATTTTCATATTGAACTTTAAAATGGCTATTTCAAGAATACCTTTATTGTGACTATAGTGTTTTGTTTATTTGGATGAAAATAAATGAAGTATATATATCAGATTCTTTGTATTTAACCCAATATAAATATATTTTATACTTTTTCTCATTAAAGAAAGGTAGAGAAAAAATTATATTCTTACCGTAAAATCTGGCATATCATGCATACCATCGTATAACACGCACTTATACTTTCAAGTAGCAATTTTTAATTTCTATGTTTATTTGCTGTATAATGTGCACCCCCTTTTTCATGAAGAAACCTGAGATGTATGTGAGCCATGCTCTTAAAGTTTGAAAGTCATTTATTCTAAGCTTTAGTAAAAAAATAGTATACATCTAGAAGTGCAACCTTTCAAGTTCATAAGGAACGCCATTTCTTTTAAATGAACAACATTTCAATTTATGTAGAAATCTAATTTTTTCCCTATGCTCACGTTTTTTTAAAGCTTTCATTTTTATACCTGGCATGTAACATGCACACGTAAAATTCAATCTTATTTTTTGTGTTAAAAGTGTACATCATACGCCAGGTTTTACAATGCATATTACCACAACAATGACAATGTTCAAGATAACTTGTTAAGTTGGTGACCCTGATTTTGCATGAGTCGTATGCGCCAGATTGACAACCATGTGTTTATTACATATAATTTCGACAATATGGTTGCAATAATATGTAAGTACTAAAAATTAATATGGCTTGGGTACAAAAACTCCTATTTGCAGGTATGTTGTACACAAGTGGGAAAAACATAAGATATCTTGGTACTTATGTATTATCGCAACCAACTGGCGACATATATGAAATGAAACACCTGTTTGCCAATTCAGCACATACAACTCACAGGAAATTGGAGGATACTTGCATATTATCGCCAATTCTAAATAACTCGCTGAGTTGGCCACCCTGATTTCCTATGTGTGGTACATGCTGAATTGGCAACCAAGGGCTTAATTTCATATAATGTCACCAATAGGTTGCAATAAGACACAAGTACCAATGGGGGTTGCCAACTAGGCAAGTTATTATTAGATTTGTGTGGCATTTGTTGTGATAATACCTAAGTGCTGAAATCAGTAGTCTGACACACATGAAGACCCAAAAATTTAAAATATAGTTTTAAAAAACACTCTTTTATCGAACTAAAATCTCAATATAAGAATAAAATGATTAACGAGAGAATTAATGTCATTGTGGTAAAAGCGTGGGGGCCTTTGTACTACATTTTTTACACTAACTCTGCATTTTGGAATAGAACTAGTAAGAAATATAACAATATTGAGCACCCCACACTTTTATACGCAGTTATTATTTTTCTGGTTTCAATTTCTTATTTCTTTCTGCTTCTTTTCTTGGCATTTCTAAATACCTTGTGTTCTGTTTCTTTAAATCCTGGCACTCATATTTTTCTAATTTGTTTTCTATAAAAAATTACTTACATTTTTGCTTTTTAATGTAATTCCTTTTTTGCCAGGAATAAGCCATTCTTTTAAATTATTTTCATTTTGAGTTCTTAGTGGGAGACTGTCATCATTGATTGAAAACTATCGGATGGCAAAATTTTAGTTGCAGCGATTTCAAAACCACTTCTAAAAGATATTTAATGTGTAGTGTACTGATAACAAATTAGTTCCTGTATATATATATATTGTTCCAATGTGTGATATTTTTTGAACTGTTGTTTTGTCCTTCATGTGTAATATTTATAAAATTGTATTTTTTAAACCTTTTATCTTGTTTCTAAATTATGAATGCTTTATTTTTAATTTGCATTAATTTCATTTCTGCTTGTTAGCATTAATCTTCATTTTTAATATTTCCACTCATAATTTATTTTAAATTTTGCACATAGTTCAGAATTTTTCTCTTTTTTTATATGTATATGTTTTTGTGGATAAAAATTAATCTATGAATTTCCTACATTTTGCACTTTCTGCCAAAGACCATTGGTTTCACATTTTGTAGACTTTATCGTCATGTTCTAAATACTCATATGGGCGTAGCATAACACTACATGTGTTATGCTAAATTTTGTAGATAGCCATTTAGAAAACTATATAATTATGAACAACATTTGTAAAAATTTTACTCTAATGAGGAAAATTTCAAAATTCCTCTCAGAACCAGCTATTTATAAATTCTTCAGTAAATAATTTAGATGACTCGCATATCCTAACATGTAATTTATTTGAAACAACACTGTTTGAAAGGCATTTTCACTCACATTTCATAACTCAAAGACATGATTTGATAAAAAAAAAAAAGCTGTTTATGTACTTTTATACACTAGAACCTATATTTAAAATGATAATTCAATGTATATTATATTAAACAGCTGTTCTGTACAAATAAGGATGGAGTTGACTATAATATAGATTAGATACTGTTTATAAAAAAATCAATATATATAAAAAAAATAAGTTATTGAAGAAAACATGTTTCAAAAATTTCACTTATATTCTTGTTAATTTTTGTAATGTATATATGTATGTGTACAATTTCCAGAATAAATATTTCAATAATATGATTTTGGTTTGTTTTATTTTTCTTGTTAACAGTGAATAATTGAAAAAAGGTATTGAAAATAAAATTCTGTACACCAAGTAAAATTGCTAAATTATGATTCTATTGGTCCTTATGGTGTTATTTTTTCTTCTGAATGGGGTGCTGAAAACTTCTCTAAAAGCTCTTTCCATTAGGTTAAAAACTAAATGTTTTGTTAATGCAAAAATGTACTGTTAGTTGTTTTTACATTCTTCTAAGGACTAAAATTTTTAAGTATTTTAATTTAAAAAAACATTAACTTAAAAACTATTATATTTGTTTTCTTTGGTGATAGGAAAGTGTAAAATCAGTTGCTTTAACAAAAAACGAGCTTAGTTTGTAATATAGCAATGCAATTTCTTTATTTCCATGTGGATAGGTTTCTATTTAAACAAAACAATTGATATAAAGAGTACTTACACACCTGGGCCTAATGAGTGTTACTTTAGTCAAAAGGTTTTTTTCTTCAGGTTACATAATATGTAAAAAAGCTATTTCTTTCTGGCATTGTTTTGAAATTTTTACTTAGAAAAATCTGTTATTTATCATAATGTTTCCTAGATATTTCTAATAACTTATTATTGAAGGGCTGAATTTTTTTAAATAAAAGTTAATTTTCTGCTTGTATATGATTTTAAGGAAACAATATAATGCTTCTAGAGAAACAAAATATAAATAATGAATCAAATTGCTTCTGGAACTAGTTCAAAATGCATACACATTTGTTAAACGATAACATCGAATTTATTTTTGCAGTTTTCAAAGATTTATATTTGCGGTATAAGTTCGAAGACATGTAGTTTGTGATCAAATAATAATTGCATTTTTTTTTCTTTCGAAAAGTAATATTTTTGTTGATACTTGCGTATTGTCGCCACCGTATTGGCGACATTATATAAAACGAAGTACATGGTTGCTAATTCAGCGCGTAGGACACATGCGAAATCGTTACTGCCAAAATTTGGCGAGTTATCTTTAACTTAGGCACTTTCGCGATAATATGCGAGTACCTTTTTGTTACACACAATAAATGTAAAATGAATTTTGATTTCGAAGTTAAGTGTAAAAATTTCATGAAATGAAAATAAAATAATACGCAAGATGTAGAAAGTGAAAATTTACAACTCGGGTATCACATTTTTAAATCCCTTAAGATTTGGGTTAATAAATATTTTTCTGTTAAAAATTCCTATTAGATACAACAGTACCGAAAATAAATGCTATACATACTCATTTTATTGTTTTAAACTCATATTTGATACATTAACAGATTCAAATACAAGTGCATTATATACTCATATCGATCTTTCATTCTCAAAAATTTGATCCCGTAACAGGTTTAAAAATGAGAATGTACTTGTGTCTCAATATGAGATTATGCGATTCTCAAATCTGAGTAAGCGTGCATCGGAGCTATTTTGAGAATGTGAAGTACTCAAAAGTGAGCTGTTTGCTCTCAGTTTTGAAAATCGTTTCTCGCAGTGTAGGCAGCAATATACAGTTAAGAATAAAAAGACGTTTACATTTAAATTTGAAATAACCCTAAGAAAGGACCAATACATTACATTTTAACCCAAACAAACTACGTACATTAATTTCGCAAAATAATCATTGTAGGTTTATTAAATAATATATATTTGTGTCTGTTTGTTATCTCTCATGATGTTGAGATGTCTTTAAAAACAGATAACATTTTGAGTCTTTTATAATTTAGAGACAAAATTTTAAGTCATAATGGAATATTATACGGTATTTGATAATATCTATGAACAAATGAGGCTTTGCTTATGTAAACAAATTTTTACTGTCAATGTGTTATACAAAACTTGTGAAATCCTTTATTATTGTGTTGCTTTTATTTACGTTTATATTGAAACTATCGCAACAATCAAAACAAACCGAAACGATCCCGTGATCAAGGAAATTATAGTTCGGTTTTTCAATAAACAGAATCCCATAAACTTCACTTTTTCCAATAATGACCATCGTAAAACTTATAATGGATTATAAACTTTGAACCTTGATAGGAGTTTATGATGAGTCCGTCGATTTTTTTCATCGAGAGAAATTCGAAAGAGGAAACGAAGTTTAATCTATATATATAAAGGAGAAAAGCGACTCACTTACTGACTGACTGACTAATCACGATATCTCCGGAACTATTCAACCTACAGACTTGAAATTTGGTAGACATGTTCCTTTCATAGAGTAGACGTCAGCTGAGAACGGATTTTCCGAAATTCGAAACGCAAGGGGCGTTAAGGGGGTTAAGGGGCGTTATAAATAATTGCTTCCATGTTTAAACTACTTGATGTACAATCTTGAAATTGGGTAAGCAGATTCCTTTCAGAGAGTAGAGATCCGCTAAAAAATGAGTTTGGTGAAAATCGACCCCCAAGTGGCGTTGCAGGGGCTTAGGGGGCGTTATAGATAATTATTTCAATTTTTAAACTATTTGACGCACTGTCTTTAAATTTGATATAAATAGATTCCTTTCGTAGAATAATGATCAGTTACAAAACAGGTTTTGTGAAAACAGACTTCTAAGTGGCGTTGTGGGGGATTAAGGGGCGTAATAGATAAATATATCCGTTTTTAAACTACTTCACCTACCTGCTTGAAAATTGGTAGGAATGTTTCTTTCATGGAGTAAATATCCGCTACAAAACAGGTTTGGGGGAAATTGACCCCCAAGGGGTGTTGCGGGGGTGGGGGTTTAAAGGGCGTTATAAATTCCGATTTTTAAGTTATTAGACGTACAGTCTTGAAACTTAGTAAGCAGATTCCTCTCATAGGGTAGAGATACGCTACAAAATGGGTTTCGTGAAAATTGCCCCCAAGTGGCGTTGCGGGACTTAAGGGGCGTTACAGATAATTATTTCCATTTTTAAACTATTAGACGCACAGTCTCTATATAAGATAAATAGATTTATTTAATAGAGTCAGCTATAAGAAGGTTTTGTGAAAACAGACTTCTAAGTGGCGTTGCGGGGTATAAGCGGCGTAATAGATAAATATTTTCGTTTTTAAACTACTTGACCTAGCTGCTTGAAAATTGGTAGAAATGTTTCTACGTAGAAATGTTCCCGGTACGTACATATACGTCTTTCCGAAGTACGAATATTCTGTGCAATGTTATCCATAAAGTTATTCCGAAGACTTTGGAATGTAATAAAAGGACATTGACAATTTTTGAGAAGGATTTACTTATTTAAGAAGATTTGCTTATTTATTCCTTTTCTCCCCCTCCTCCCAATACATCCCATTTGTACTCCGACGTGGAAAACGGAGGCATTGGGGAGCGAATTGCATAGCTTTTAATCAGCAGTTAAAGAGATTAATTATAAACCCTACAAATTATCAAGATAAGTGTTCACATATAATTTAATATATGACACATGGGGTCCCTGGTAATTATTAAACTTTTTTTAACTTAGTATTGTTAAACTAATTTTAAAATACATTGTGCCTTGTGATACATTTTTAAGTATAAATGTGTATTTTGTTTATTTACTTTCAGTAAGTTAATAACTTTTTAAACAATCTTTTGTATTCGACTTTTCAATTTGCTCGCGCCCCCCTCGTAGAGTTATCCCGCCCCCTAGGGGGGCGCGCCGCACAGTTTGAGAAACGCTGGTTTAGACAAAAGAGCTAATGCGTAATCTTTATACTAAAAATTAAAAACCTCTTGGTATGTAAGGGGTTTGAGCCTCCTACCTCCTCCCCGCCATGTGCACGCCCCTGTGAGTAGATTCAATAATAGTCGGGGGCGTTGCTACCGCCGTATTTATGATATGGGGCCCTCAAGCTACTGCATAGACTAATATGTGTAAGTAAAACTCGCAAAATATTATCAATAGTCCCATTTTAACAAAGCTAGTATTTTCAAAAAGTTTTTGATACTGTGCCTCCATGAGTCTACACCAGTGATTATAGCTTCCACGAAAGAATATTTTTGATGTTTCTTTCCTCTATACCTGAATACCTGTATATCATAGCTCAGAAAATTGATAAATGGTATGTCACGGTGACTTAGGCGTTTTTTTTTTTATTGATGAAATTGATATAGACGGCTTTGGATTTAGATGCTTGGTAAAATATTCACTTAAAATAAGCCTCAGTTTTCAATACTTGCGAGAGATTTGAAAGAGATATAAATAAATGAAACATTTTTACAGAAATAAAAAAAATAATCTTAAAATTACCGAAAACAATTTTTATTTTCCAGCTCATTCATCGGCTGTTCAAATAAATGTATCACAACAATCATCTACTAAAATTAATTGCAAAAAACATATAAATCTTAATGTAACAGTCGTGTCACGTGACCAGAGGGCTTTCTAGAAATACGCAGTCGCAGACAAGCCTAATAACTGTTAAACCCGGGGCTAAAAATACAGGTGCTCGTTTCTCAGCTTGTTATGGGAGATGATGATAATTACAAAGCGGAGGAAAGCAGACACCACCTCGATGACTAAATATGGAAAGGTTTTCTCAAAACCCTTCCAGGTATAAATTGATTTGTATAATAATTGGTTGTTGGAAATAGAAAAAACAGTGTACTTACCGCTTGGACGAGAGAAAGACAGAGAACAAGTTTCTTAAGATGAGCCGTGTATTCGGAATCGTGAGTTTTATTTATTTTTTTATTGAAGACACAGATAAAATAATTCCCTTTTCCCCCATAAGTATTACACGGGGCTTACAGAAGTAAGTAATAAACAGAATAATACAAATAAAATAAAAGTAAATAAAAAAAAACTTACGAAATAATGAAATAAGAAAACAATAAGCTACGAAGACAAAAATACATCGGACTTCTACATAATTCGGAATACTGTTTATTCAGAACCAAATGACATTTCTTGTAGATATAAAGGAAAGCAGTTCTTGAAGAATATTATTTTTTTCAAAAGAGCTTGGAATAATATATCGAAAAAACGACTTTAAAACGTAAGAGCATTCCATACGTACACATTTCGGGTTTCTTTGTGAAAAAAGGGGTGCGCATTATATGGCAAATATACCTAAAAATTAAAAATGCAGCTTGAAAGTATTAGGGGCGTGTTTTATACGCCGGGTGCGCGTTGTACGCCGGATTGTATGATAATTGTATTTGAATATGCCTTCAAAATACAGTTACACCAAAAAATGAATATTAAATTTAGAGAGGAGAGATTTAACATGGAATATAAAGTGATTTCCATGGGGAAAGTCACTCAAACCCTACAGAAATGCACCACAGTAAATGAAATGGAAATAATTTAATGTGTTCCTGGAGTGGTTTAGTACTATTTAATCCCCGGACTGGGGGTTGGGAATCACTGTCGTAGAGCAGCTATAGCCAAACGTTTTGACTTCACGGACCAATAAATTCATAATTTAAATCCCGCGCACCACTAATGGGATTTTTTAAATGTTAAATATATATATTTATAATTAAAAAACTTTTGATCTAAGAACACATAAAATGTACCTAGTTAATAAAATGGAACTATTAATTGAAACCAAATTATGAAAGCTGTATTAATAAGCCATTATAAAATAAACAAAAACTGTAAAAACAATTAAAAAATGGTTTAAGTATCTCAAACTTTTAGCATTATACATTCCTAGTGTTATGGATGTTCCTGCTTAAGGGGGTAGGTTCACGAAACAGGATCTGTATGTCAGTAATGTTAAAAATAGGTATTTTTAAGGAGCAATTTATAAACATTCTATTGAATAAAAATCTCCAATTTTTTTACTGAATATTCTTTGAACCATAATACATACTTTAATCAAAGATTTTATGGATAGGATGTCTAGAGAGAGAGAGAGTTATTTTTTAAAAAAGTATTTTTTGCACAAATCTGTTTTTTTCTTCTTCAAAAACAGTTAAATTTCACGATGTTTAATGCTATAAATTAAGTCAGAATATTTTTTTGAAAAAAATCCCTCGATTAAAGTATGTAGTAGAGTGTAATTATTAATTATGCAAAGTTATAAGCTGATAAATGCAGTAGTTTAAGAACAAATGTTCCTTATATGGTAAAAATGTTAGTTTTGAGAAAAATTGATTTTTTTTAGTAATGGATTTTTAGTAGATTTTGACAGGTGGTAAAACATTTTCAAAAAATTATTAAAAATATTTCTACTGCACGTAGAATGATAATTTTTGCACCATTAGAAGTGTAGAAATTCATATTTTATTAAAATGGGAAAAGTGAAAAATGTGTTTGGGGGCCGAAATTCATGAACCTAATTGAAATAAGATTATGGATATTTTGATTCAATAATGTTACTGCAAGACAGAGAACTGCATTTATTTCAAGCTGAGATTCTATGAAATGGCATTACTCTACGGAAATAGCGATTTTATAACTTTTCATGTATCGATATGAATTGAATTATGTTTCGATGCATCTTAAAACATAACTTGAAGTGATGAGTAAGTATATTCGACATTTTTCTGGGGACCAGCGAAATTTTCTCGCGGATCACTAATGGTTCGCGGAGCACCACTTGGGTGATCTCTGTCGTATAGGACTTGAGAACAATAGTAGACTTGGTTTAGCAGGAAATATCTTAAGATAGCATTAATGACCTCATGGACATTTTTTCGTCAAAAAATTATTTTTAAAATATTTGTAACATTTTATATCGGGATCTTTCAAGAATTAAATTTCACATTACGGTTTGCTTGTTGTAAATGAAAACTACTCAGTCATGTGTTGGTTATATGAAACTACTGAAAAGAGATAAAATAAATGACTGCTGCTTTACTTGTTGTAAATATTAGTTCTAGAGATTAAAAATAAAAGCATAAATTGAAGTAGATGTAAAATTGCAAAAACCTAGGTAGAATAAAATCAATATAAGCAAGAAATTTTTCACTTCGTCATCTTTAAGAACATTCAGTCAAAAATAATTGAAGTAAGTGTACAATTTTTTTAAAAAATGTTTTTCCATGGTCATATTTTTTAAATAGACATGATTCTGCCGTTTTTCGAGGAAAAGACCAACATGTGTTAAAATATCTTTTTAGCAGATATTTTTAGTTTAAAAATTTTTAGAAGTGAATATGAGTGGATTAATCTTTTTATCAAACGTTAATATCAGATACAGAAAACTGTTTTTTGTTTTAATTAGATGAGAAATTAAAATTTTTGATAGAGAAAATGACGTTTTGTATTATTTCTTACAAAAAAATAAAGAACTTTGCTTCTTTAAACGAGTTTTAAATGAGGAAAACTCTTATCTCCTATTGATTTCTCCCCTTGACTATAGGCAAAATTGTACAATTACAAGTTTTTTATACGTCGGTTTCAGTGCTATCTTTTATTCAATTTTTGACAAGAAAGTGGGTAGTGGGTAGCTTATACCACACTATCCACTTTGTGTACGTATAAGCCTTGTGTAGCTTATACGTAAATCATGCACTGCTTTAGTCCCTCACTATATATTTTAGGAGTTAGGAGGGTATCCTCAACGCGTTAACGTCTTCATCCATTTCCGGTATTTTTTCATTAACTGAAACAGCAGCAATAATTTCTGCATAGGGTATAATGCCTTGTTCAATATCGTTCTGGAGCTTCTACCCGCAAGGGTGTAATCGAGTTATCCGGACTGCCAGGTATCGAGTGGCGAGATTTCAAGACTCTGCTGTACCAATATTAAGATAACTTGTAACGTAAAACTCACGAATTATGATGTAAAAGACGGTTAGCATCAAAGTAAGTTCAGAGGAAAAATACAAAACAGGTTGCTATATTCCCATACCTTTGTTGTATAATCAAAAAACGCTGGAGGTTCTCAGTATTTCTTAATACAGCACTTTCACGAATAAATATTGTATTCTTTTAGTCAAAAGATGAAAGTAGAAAACTTGTAGAAATAACGCTTTCTACTTTTTTATGCACCGTAACCTTCCGTATTTTATCTACCTACAAAAGCTTCGTTTTAATAAGACATTTGCAATATAATTTTGTGTGTCCCTTTCTACGGCACTTAAATGTATATTGCCGGGATGAAACAGCCATAAAAAGACAGTGATAAAATATCTTACTATTGCAGAAACGAGTGGGCAAGGCAGAACAACTGAGGCAATAACAGAAAAGCAGTGGGCGAACAGATCCATTTCATAATATACATTTACACTGCATCTTTTGTATGCAAAAAAAGACGGAGAAGAATCAACATAATATGCCATGCTTGAAGAAGCCTTTCTTGATATTAAAAGTTTGATTGAATAATTTATACATTGAAACCTTGATGTTATAAATAATATCAAAAATACTAAAGGGGTACCACCTGTCCGCCTAACTGTGGACCAAACCTCATTGTATAAATTATACAAGTGTTCATATACTCATTGTTCAAATTATAAAGCTGTAATTTATATGTATTATGTAGTTCTATTTAAGTGATCTTTTTAAGCAAAATTTGTTCTTGGCGCTCCTCTTCAGTTAAATTCATCACTGAAGCTGCATCGTCCAACACTTCATTGATAAAGTCCTTAGATTTTGATAAACCTGTAGCTTTTGCAGCTTCCTGGAATGCTGAGTATTTAGTTCCTTTTATTGTTAATATGTCTTCGTATGGACAACGCCTTTATTCTTACCCAACAATTCCAGTCGAGGTAATTATTGCGATATTTTTCTGTGAGAGCTTGCAATAATGTACTATCGCAACCGTATTACTGACATTATATGAAACGAAATACATAGATGCCAATTCAGCTAGGACGACACATGCGAAATCGGGGTTGCCAATTTGGCGAGTTATTTTGAACGTTGGCATTGTTGCGATAATCCGTAATAAATTTATTACAGCATCACGAAAAACTTCTTTATATACAGAGAGAAAATAAATGTTGGAGATACAGTAATACTCCGAACTGACGCAATAGGTGGGACTGGGTGATAACCACGTAAGTCGAATTCGCGTAAGTCGGGGTATTATCTCACATAAAAATACGTATAAATTATTTTTATTTGGAGCCAGAGACGAAAGAAAATAATAATTTAGACAAAAAAAAAATGTTTCATAAAATCTTAGATAATACAAAACTGCAAGCCGAAGCTATTTTTGTGTATAATGTTTCATAAAATCTACCAAAGTAGTCAGCCGGCCCAAACATTTCCTTTCCCGCAACCCTTTTTTCAATTAAACTGAGGCCTTCTATCAAATTCCCAACAGCCTCAGACTGAACTAAAGACTCTTCAATTCCATGCTCGTGTTACAAATTGTAAGAAGACTAACAATATATATATATATATATATATATATATATATATATATAGTGCGCACTCTATTAACCGCGTGAACACTTAACCAGTCGGCCTGCCAGCTAGTTGGCAGGTTGATCTGAGTTAGCCGCCGTAGATTTTCTTTGAGTGCAGGTTATACTGTTGCTTATGCATTTCTGTGAGCTCATCAATTGTCAGCTCCTGATTGTTGGAATCCAGCAGTTCTTGAACGCAATCACTACTCACTTCTCTAAATTTCTTTGTGTATCTGGCAAAATCGATAACTTCTTCAATTACAAAACAGTAGAACGTCGTTTATCCGAATCAATTGGGACCGGACACCGTTCGGATATGCAATTGTTCGTATAACTAAAAACCGTATGCGATCTATGCAGTGCATGAAACCGGACACTATACGAATATTGAAAATCATCATATGCGGAAAACATGCTTGAAAAAAAAAGCAAAATAGATATAAAATGTCGCAATTTTACCTTTATTGTAGAAAACAATAACTTATTCTTCGCTGTATCATTGTACACCTTCGTTTTTTCGCTGCAAGGTCTCTGATTCTCTTCAGAAGCAGTAGTTGGATAGGACATCATTCTGATTGTTGTTCGCACCACTCTATAACTGTCTCCAACGGAGGAAACATGTCAGCATTTGATGGACCCTTGCTACTTTCGTTGTTGTTATATTGTCCTCGTCTTCATCCGTTTCATCGCTTACAGGGTCGGATTCTTCTTGCACGGAAGTCAGAATCTCGTCCTTATTTAGCATTTGAAATCGACAATCTTCTGCATCGTATGCCATCCAGGTTTCTAAATCTTCTTCATAGTAATCTTGAAATTCTGGGATCGATTGGACAAAATCGGTTATCTTCTCCCTGTGGTCGTCACTGAAGTCTTTTTCGTCTTCTAAATCTGGCCACAGCTTATTCGATGCATTTTTCACCAAATCACACTACTGAAATTCCCCAAATATCCCTCACCTTCGGTTTACCAGTGGCTTTTGGCCTCACGCGAAAAAACTGTTGAGAATTGCACTGTTCGAAAACGTTAAAACTGAACCGGATATTTGACGCTCCGGATAATAAACGTTCGGATAAACGACGTTCTTGGTACCAATTTCAAATGTCGTGAATTCGACGAATTGACGACATTTGAAAACCGCTCTCTCTGGGTTCGAATAGGTTGGGGTAATGTAAGTCGCAATGCCGTAGCTAGTACTGAGTGGGCTCCGTATCAAAGCTCCTTCGGGGCCCTTTTTTGAAAAAAAAACCCCTGTTGTAGTGTTGAGGCCCCTGTAGCTTGGGGGTCCCGTATCATTGATGCGGCTGATACGGCGGTAGCTGCGCCCCTGGTAAATCGAGGTTTTACTGTATTTGCAGAGCTTTTAAGTGAAAGTTATTTAAGTCTTTAAGCTTCTTCCATTATAATGGGATAAACAAATCGAAAATACAGTAGAACGTCCTTTATCCGAACGTTTATTATCCGGAGCGTCAAGTATCCGAACCAAAGTCCGGACACGTTTTCGAACAGTGCAATGCTCAACAGTTGTTTCCTGTGAGGCCAGAAGTGACGGGAAAACCCAAGGTGGGACATTTGGACATTGGGGGGATTTCAGCTGTGTGTGATTTGGTAAACATCTGCGCGGAATATTAGGTTAGTTTGTTTCCAATTGAGGGGGTGAGGGGTGTATAAGTGCTCTTTTGTTGAGCTTTGTTGATGTAGAAACCTGGATGGCATGCGATGCTGAAGAGTGTGGATTTCAAATGCTAATTGATGACGAGTTTGTGACTTCCGTTCAAGAAGAATCCGACCCTGTGGACGATGAAACGGATGAAAACGAGGACAACAATAACGGAAGTAGAAAATTCTGACGCTTTTCTGCGTTAGAGACAGTTATGGATTGGTACGAACAACAATCAGAGTGCTGTCCTACTCAAACTACTGCTGCTGAAGAGAATCAGGTTCCTTGCATTGAAAAAACGAAAGTGTACAATGGTACAGCAAAAAAAAGTTATTATTTCCCACAATCACGGTAAAATTGCGACATTTTGCACCTATTTGGCTTTTTCTTCAAGCACGTTTCCCGCATGTGTTGATTTTCAATATTTGTATAGTGTTCAGTATCAAATACTGCATGGATCGCATTCGGGGGGTTTTCGGTTATCCGAACGGTGTGCGGTCCCAATTGATTGAGATAAATGACGTTCTCTGTAATAAGAATAAAAAAAAACATATGTGAGTCGAAAATCTAAAATGCTAATTGAATACGTGATTTCGACTAGAATGCTAATGGTACATTCTATTGAGAGTGCGTTTACGCATCGATAAATCATTGAAGTCTGTACTGCACGATCATAAGAAGCTGACAGTCTCTGTTATATGCAAAAAAAAATCCTATCTATGAATTATTAATGCTTATAAACAAGAGCTATCTACACAAAGCTTTTTATTTTCTGAAAAGAACATATTCATTATGTGTTTTTGTGAGACAATTATATTACTATGATTAAACTACAACACGTTATTCGGGTTTATATTTTATCTTCGTTTGTCATCAGTTTTTCATAAATGTACATAATAAGCATTCTCTTAACTACTTCAGTTCAACCGCCTTCGATTTAACCGATCTCTTTTGGTTGAAGTAATTTATATAGCAATAACCGACCATGTGTTTTTGTCTATAGTATCTTCCAGTTTTTAATTTAATACGCTACTCAGTGAATATATTTTTTTTAATAAAAACTCTTCGTTATACTGTTATTTTAAAGTGGGGATTTATATTTATTATTGTTCAGCTATCATAAGAATATGAGACAGGTTTTCATGTACCGTATATTCCAGCGTATAATGCGCACTTTTAACACACGCAAAAAATATGATCAAAATTTACGGGTATACACCTGATTTAAAAGTGATAGCTTTAAAAATAAAAGAAAAAGTACCATAAAAAAGTTTGATTTCTGCGTTTACCTCAATACTGTTTATTTAAGGTATTCGAACACGTTGAAAATGACCAAATTCAGTCAAGACAGATATTTTTGTTTTTTATTTTATTGAAAAGAGCTATCTTTTGACTTTACGAAACATACTTTGTTTTGTTTCTAAACTACCTAGAGGCCAAGTTACAATCAATTTTATAAAGTTAGAAAAACCGGAATTGGGTTTTGATCTACCAGAAGTGAGCATTTAAATTGCTCAAAATCTATCATGGCGAGTCTGATAACTCAAAATATTACGAATGTATTTCTATCAAACTTTTTGAACCTGATGTTTATGTTATTTTCTAGAAAATGTACTAAAATACTTGTTATTGTATGAATACTTTTTGAGTTACGGCTTGTTATTTAAATAATGGTCTCATAAAAAATTTAACATTTCTTATAATGTTTACTCAAACAGCTCTAAAATTTTCAAATTTTAATAAAAAATTAAAATTTTAGTACATTTTCTAGATAAATGCATCTAATTTGTTTTAGTAATACTTTTACTAATATATGTTTGTTACTTTTTTTCTAACTGCTTTGAAGTTTTTCAAAAATATTGCTAAAATTTCACTTATAAATGTGATTTTTGTAAAATTCAGGTGATTTATTTTAAATTTTGATAGTTAAATAGTAATATTTGTTGGTATTGAGTCCTAAAAGAGCATGTGTAATGTTTTAGTATGCTATTTTGTTAAAAAGTACTCTGAACGTGTTCGGATACCTTTAAAGAAATGACATACCTTATGAATTTTCATTATTGAATAAAATAATCAGTTCGCGTCATATTCTTCTTTTGTTATATTTTCCGGCAAATTTTTTCTTTTATTTTCATTGTAATAGTTACTCTGATACATAAATAAATAGTCATCTTTCACTACACCTAAATTTTAAGATGTACAACAGTTTCTCGATAACTTTTTAATCATAGAAGGTTTAATTTCATTCCATGCCTTTCATTCATATACTCATATACTATTTATAGCATAGGTTCTCAACGTGGGCGATAACGCCCCCATGTGGGCGTTTGAGACTTTCAGAAGGGCGGCAAGAAACCTAGAGAAAATTAGAAGGCGTTGAGATGGCACGGAGGGGCTTGGGCAGATTAACCAAATATAGTCTAAAAAAAGACTAAGAAAACACTCTGATTATTATTAACAAAAGTAAACTTTAATGTTGTTTACCTTATGTTGATTGCATGTATTCAAATCATTTCTATATTACATGTACGAAAATTCACATATTTCGGTAGTTCGGGAAGTGGATGAAAAACTTAGATATTACATTACATTCAGACCTACATTAAAGTGAATGATATAGTAAATTTTTTAATTTCTGTAATGCACGTGTTGTCTTTGTCTGTGAGCAGTAGGGAAAATGTTTCGTCCACTGGATTTCATTACGAATATTATCCAAGAAACATAATAAAATATGTTAATCAGGAATTAACGTGTGATTCTTTACAGGCTGAAACCTGTCAATTTATATTTATCTTCGTATCCTCAAACCCCCTGCCTGTCTTTATAACAGGTAAGCTAAAACTTTTATTCCACTCTTTTAAATGAAGAAGAAATTCAGTAGCGTTTCAATTCCAACAATATATCACATCTATGACTAAAATGTATAATATTACACAGTTAATTTTATTTGTGGCAACAGCTATTTCAGATTCGCAAATAAAAAAATGGAGCTTTAGAAAAATAAAATTAAAAATATATTCTATTAGTTATGGATATGTTTTAAAACTTAACTCTTGTTTTCTCTCACCATGTATTAAGTACACTTTTATTCCTCTAGGTGGGAGGGGGCGGTATCGAAACATTCACTAGAGAAAAGTGGGCGCTAGCTCAAAAAAAGTTGGGAACCTATGATTTATAGACTTTGAAAAAGATAGAAACATTTCAAGTTTCTTCATAAAAAAAAAAGGTGCACATTATACACTGGAACGTACGGCATACAAAATGTGATAAAAACTTAAACATACATTGTAAAGATGGAGCAAGAATAAAATGTTTTGGATACCATCAGCAACAATTATTCAACTTGAAAATACAATAAAACTATAAAAATATTTAAATGAGCACTTTTTAAAAAAATTTTTTAATTAATTTTGTGAATTATATAGTTGCTTTTACTCGTGATTTCATTTTCCGCTCAAAAGTTCAATAATTTTATTAAAAGAGTGTTCGTTGTAAGTACAAAAGAATAAAGAACTAAATAACAGCTTCAAGGGGACACGGTACCCTGCATACAATTTTTTTTTACTTGCATGTTTTATATGAAAAAGTTTACATAGTTGAACATACATAAAATAGGCATTTCAGAAGAAAAACATTTTTAAAAAATCAATTATCTAAATTAAAAAAATAACTCTCTTAAAATTTTTACTGCTTTTACATATTTTAATATTTTTGAGCAATTTTTTTCTAATATTCTTAGAAGTATCCTTCACAATTTTTTCCACTACTTGGTATTGCAAATGATAGTTTTATTCCTACATTTTTTTGTTTCGGACACTATAAAAACAGTAAAAATCAGCTATATCTAACTTTGATGATTTCTTAAAAAATAACTATTAGCATCAATCCTTATTCTTTGCACAGAATCATCAAACATATAATACAAAACAACCATAAAAAGATTCAAAATTTTATATTTAATATAAAAAAAACCTTAACATTTTAAATACACGGTTATCGTGGAAAATAAAAACCTGAGAAAAAGTCACTAAATGTTTTACAGGTCAGTAAAATAAATGATAGAGCTAAATGTGTGCAGACATCGCGTGTTCGAGTTTCGGTTTTCATTTCTCGATATAGTATTAAAAAAAAGTTTAATAACTGGCTAATAATATAACTAAAGCTACAAAATTTTACACACATTTAGTAAATTGCACAATTAAAATGAAGAAATAAAAAATTCGATATTTTGATCATTTTCAGTATAACGTGTCCTCTAAGGGGTCTGAGGGGTATTAACTTTCTCTAGAGGGCTGAAAATATAAACAATATTCAAATGTATAATAACTCTTTGAAATTAAAATTAAATAATTCGAATCTTTTACAAATTATTTATAAAAGAATAAGGCTTCAGAAAAGCGTAAAATGTTCAAAATATAATCATAATTTCAAAAATTATAAGCATATGAAAATAAGAAATATTTCCATAAAAAATATTTATTAAGTTTTATGTTGCGCATGTTATTTTCTAAAATAGTAGCTTTTTAAGTACTTGCAATAAGTTGATTTATAACGTTAAATGTATCCTTATTACACTGTAGTAATTTCAAATAAATAAAATAATAAATTATATTTTTTTTAAAAAATAATAAAAATTACATTTTTAAATTTTTTTTATATTTTTTAAATATTTTGAAATACAAAAGATGCATTATTCTTAAGTTAGTACGATCTAATGAGAATAATACATTTTATAATTTTATAAAGTTTTATACATCAAAGGCTTCTATTTTAGAAAATAGCGTGCGCAATGCAAAAATTACTTAATATTTATTACAAAATTATTTCTTATTTGCATATGCTTAGAATTTTTAAAATTATGATTATATTTCAAACATTTTGTATTTTTCTGAAACCATTATCTTTTATAAATAATGTGTAAAAGATTCGAATTACTTAATTTAAATTTAAAAGAAGTATACCTGTTTGAGAAAATTGTTTTATATTTTCACCCCTTGAGACAAAATTAACACTCCTGAGACCACAGAAAGAAGATTTATCTTTTAAACTTATGAAATTAAAAATTACTAATTTGGTCTAAATTTATATTGGGACATTATAAGGTCTGTGATATATTAGTTGGAAAAAATTGTAAGTGAAATTCTATCTTATATTCTACAACAACCAATAAATTATACACGACGTTAAAAGTATCCCAAAACACCTGCCTTTTTCAAAATATTTGCAGACAGCTGCTTTTCCAAAATATTTGAACTGCTTTTCTAAAACAATCGAGATAGATAATATTTATTACATTGTGTAACAACATAAAACGGCTAAAATTTATTTTTTTGTATTTGTTTGCTCTATGTTCGAAAAAATAATCTACAACTACTAAACCCCATCTTGCTCTATTTCAAATCAAATTGACTAAAGCTTTTCTTTACATCACTTCTTTAAATTGGATAAGATTAAAACAGCATTTGAAACAAATATAATTTTTTTGGAGAGAAATATGATTTAAATATACAAAATGGAGAACAAAGCTTGCTTAGTTTAAACAAAGAAATTCAAAGTGTAAATTATAATAATCTTTTCTTACTTTAAACCCATCACACACAAAATATTCCATTTAAAGTTCTTCAAAAAACTTTATATTCAAATCGAATATAAATTGTGAAAAAAAAAAAAAAAAAAAAAAAAATTAAAAAAAAAGATTTTATTTCTGTATCTGTATTTATTGATTTATGTTTTAAAAAACCTTGCTTATAGTGAAGGATACAATTTCTCGAATTCAAAAGTATGATTTGTTATAAACAAATTTCGAAACTATAGTCCGACTAGTTTTAAAATTTCCGACAAAACATGGAGTTTTATACAAGGCCTCGAACCGGAACTGTGTGTGTGTGAACCGAAAACTGGAAGAAAAAAAACATTATTTTGCTCGGAACGAAAACCGGAACTCAACCGATAAAAAATATCGGTTTATTTCGGTTCGATGTATCTTCAGTTATTTTGTTATTGTAACCATCTTATCAATATTTTTTAATTTAACGTCAACCATATTATTATATTATCATCATTATTACATGTACATTTTTTTTGTTTATCATTGAATTATATTTTTAGTACAAGTAAAGTGGCGCTCTCAAGTAAGAATATACATAAAATAAAACTATTCTTTCGGAACTGAACCGAGAACCGTTATTTTTGGTGGAATGAAAATCTGAACTGAATCGATATATATATATATATATATATATATATATATATATATATATATATATATTTAGTTGTGTGTGTGTGTGTGAATTGGAACGAAAAAAAATTACGGTTCGAAGCCCTGGTTTTATATAACTGTTTTTTCTCTATGTTGTTAAATAAAATACAATATATGCCCTAAATATTTTCTTTTCAAGTTCAGACTTTATGTTTAGTATTAAAAAATGATGGTAATGTCAAGTTTTCTTATCAACTCATTTTTTATTGCCATAACAGCTCTGCATACAGCTTAAATTCAACATAACGATATTATTAGAAACCAATAAGGCTGGCTATAAAACATTCACTCTGAACTATAAGACTTTCTTTACTATGTAATAAAACCACGAGAGTTCATTTTTTCACATTTTAAGAAGATTACTACTCTTTAGCAGTCTATATACCGACAAGTAATACAATAGATTTTTTTCGCTTCACACACACACATGAATTTTTATTACATATGTGAAAAAAAGTGGCTTTTTTAGATATCATTTTGAAGTCAAGTTCGATTGTGGCTTCTGTTTTGGAAGACGAACAAGTTACATAATTACACAGAAGCAAGACTTACACAAAACTTATAGGCAGAAGAGAGAGGCATTGATTGGATGAACGAGATTCAGTCCAAAAGCTCTTAGCTTGTTAAGGCGTAAGAAAACTTCGAATGTTCTACAGAATTAAGGGATTTAATTTCTGAAAGCCAATTAGATGTTGATATGATGTAATATTGCGTCATTTTCCTGTAAAATTAACGTGGAGCTTTTAAAGAATTAAGGTTGCGGTTTATTTTCTAGTCCTGGTAATTGAAAAGTGTTATGAATATTGCAATTTTACAATTTCTTAGAAAAGTAGTTAAAAGGATTTAAAAAAAGCCCTCTGTCACGGAGTTCCTCTCGGTTCGAGGAAGAGAGAAGCAGACATTGTCTTAGAATATATAACTAATTTTATTCAACTTTTAACACTTTGCAAATGCACGTTAATAATTAAACCCGAGGAGCAATAAGAAACCTTAACCTGAATTTAGGTAATCAAATATATCAAAACTATGTAAGGTACTTATCTTTCTGAAATCTCTTGCATGATCCGGCTTTCAGCCTGCTAGCTCGTTCAGCTGTAGGGTTGACAATTTCCACACAATTGCCGTAAATTCTTCTTCTAGTATTAATCTTATGATGCGAGGGAACACCTATCGCCAAGATTTGGATTTAAGCTTACGATCTACTCTTACCCATTACCTAGCCTACTCAACGACTGGACTGCTGACATATTGAATCTATATCAGTATAGACTTTCCGAATAGGTTTACGTGAATTGATTAGAAATTTTTATAATTTTTTCCGAAACTTAAGAGGGTTCACCCATGTGACGGCGTGTTTTTTAAGCATTTTTAGAGAATTTTTTTGACAAACAGAAAAAGATAGAACTTTAAGTTTTTTTTGTCATTTATTTATATGTATTTCAAGAGTATGTATATAAATATTTAGCCAAAAATATCAAATAGAACGTGAGTTATAGCGCTCTGAACACACCCACCTCGAAAAAATAGATGCTTACTTCCTTCACGATTCCGGCTGATTAGCTTATCTGAAATTTAAAAAATTAACGGCATTTTAATCTATAAGCTTAAATGCACAGAATGGACTACACTCAATTGAAAATATCAAAAATTGTATAGTTGGTAGACCTCTGAATAAAAAGTCTCGAATTTCATGGAGTTTTTTGTTATGTTTTTGCTATAAAAATAGAAATATTTTGAATTTTGGAATGATTGTAATAAATTTTTTGCGTATATATATGCTCTATGAATTTGAAGTCATTCGGTCGAACCGTTTTTGAGATACGATGGAGGAAAGTTTGAAAAACACAGTTTTGAGAAAAATGTGTTTAAAGTTTCAAACCCGATTAAAACAATGAAAATCCTAACTTATCCTCAATCGGCGATGCCTGGTGGCCTTTTAGGTGAAGACTAAAACAAGTTCGACGAAATGTTTAATAACTATAGATATGTGTCCTTTTAACCCTCTACAATCTTGTCTATACTTGTATGAACGTATATTTGCATAGAAGGGTCAATGGTATCAAGCCGACTGTACACAATAGGCGCTACGAAAAGCTGCTTTTATAACATTTGCTTCTTTATAGCAACTTCGAATTTTAAAAAATCGCTTTACCATCGTATTCTAGTCATTTTAAGAAAACAATTTATGAAAAAAAAACATTTTTAAATTTTTTTGAATCCATTACATGGGTGAACCCCCTTAGATAATTTTTTTAAAGCTTTCTAAGATTCTGAAATTATTATTTGTTTCATCAGATATTATTGTTGCTTATTAAAGAATTATCTCAACTCGTTCGTATGTTTATAAAGATTTATATACATATTTATTTTACAAATATACAAGGAAGTAGAATCTTCAATGTGATGTTACTGTTTAAAAAATTCTGATATAATATGAATGGAAATAGATCAATTGCAAAAATATAGTAAATAATTTAAGTTTTGTTATCCAAAAAGTCTGCATTATCTTAGTCTTAATTTCTTTTATCTTAGAAGTTACTTTTTTTCCTCAAGGAATGAAGTTGTGACAGGTCTATCCGCGTCAATCTTCCATTAACCCTCTTGGGTAATTTTGGGGCCAGCAATTATTCTATTTCCCAGCCTCCTCGGGAAAAACACAAGATAGTGATATGCTAATGAATTCGACTATATGAAGACTAGATTTAGTAAGAAAGCAGTAGGAGAAGGAATTGCCAAACTTGTTGTAAGTATCATCTACGGATCTCTCCAGCGAGCTTGGCACGTATTAGATAGTAATTGATATTGTTAATCATTGAAATAATCAAAGGGATTATAGTTAGTATCGACCTGACGTTAGTAAGTGTTCGTCTCCTTTGTCAACTCTAATAGCTGAGATTATTTAGTGGGAATATTAGATTTAAAGGTTAGAATTGAATGTTAGAGTTGTGTATCAGGATTAATCTAGGGAATTGAATAATCACCCCAGGGTTTCTACTTATAGTGTGACTTGTTAATTGTATTTGTGTGTTATTAATAAATATTTGTAATTATGGCTTTCGTTGGTGATAATATGTTTCCTTCCACACCAGGCGTGTCGGGCAATGTGAATCCAATCCAAGATAGGACTGGGCCACGACAAAATAACAATTGTAAAAAAAATTCATTAGAGCCTATTAATGAAAATATCCGAATTTCATTTAATATTCAGATTCTAATAAATGAGGATGTATTTCAAAAGCAGTATAAAAGCTACCTAAATGTATCGATAAATAAAATTATATGTAGAATTTCTACTAAATGAGAAATAGTGCACAATTATATTTGTTAGGGGGTTCGAAAAATGCTGGAGTTCGAATTTCTTTTCTTTCGTTTTTTTGTTTTGAGGTAAGCAACTTTGTTTTTCTCTTTTCCTCTAGCTAATCCTTAATTTTTATTTTTCTACAGATTCAAAAAATGGATACATTTAAATTCCCTTTTCTTGTTATATTCCGGCTTACATTTTTTTAAGAGATAAGTTTATAATTATTGTTAAGTATATATGCATGAAATATATAAAGAATAAAAATAGTTCAACACATTAATAGTATATATAATATAATAAAGAGCTCCAACAACATAAATAAGCATAAACTTCAAAAATTTTTAAGATATTATAAAGAGAAATCTCAAATCTTTTTTGTGAAATTAAAATACAGCCCATAAACGACATACCAAAATTAAAATTTTCTTCCTTGTTATTATTTACGTAGAATAATAAGATATTACGATGACACAACGTAGACATTAATATGCTATCATAAGCCTGTTTTGATATGCATTGAAATTTATAGAAGTAAAAATAAAAGGCAAATTTTGAATTCCTTATTAAAAAGCACGTGAAAGAACCGGTGAAACAGGTGTTATCAGTATTTAATACAGATGTGACAGAAAAGTTTTGAGATTATTATAAAGTAGATAGAGTAAATCAAGAGCAGATTTTTCAAATGTAAGCGTATAATATATGCAAGTAATTTCGCAACAAACCTGCTATTCAAGATCATTAAATTGACCGCTACATATTTTCAAAGAAATGTATCATCTTAAGGTAAATGACCTTATGAAGGACAGCTCTATAGTAGGAACAAAAAGAGGAGTCAATAAAGTGTGATTCATTCTTCTCTCCAGTTGTTCAGATGATGAAAATGAATATAATTTTCTCCTTTTATCATTTTTGCTATTTAATTATCTGTCTTTTGAAACACTGAAAATCAATTGCAAGCAGATTTTCAAAATACCGTAAAATCCGGCGTATATGCAAATCTTTTCACGAAGCTTGAAAGTTAAATTTCCGAATATTACAGTATTTTTAAATTGGTTGTTCTTGCGTTGGGAGAAAGAGATAAAAATATCTTAGATAGTTCTTAATTTTTCAAAGATTGGAAAATGTTAGTGTAAAAGTTTGTGACGGATCTATACGGTCTTTTACTATAACCTCTTCTATTTTTCTTAAAGCAATTTATTTATTTCGACCAATCTTCACCGAGAGCCAGGCGTGATTTATGTAAATAAGATATATTATATAAGTTCGGTTTTCGTGAGTTAAGAAGCTAAGTAATAGGAAGTGAGAAGTCAAGTGAATTAAAGATCAAGAAGTCGACACGAAGTTGTTGACAAGTCTACATAGCCTGATACGTGTGGATATACGCGAAGAGAAGCGGATTGAAAATAGTGAAATTCATTATTACTAAACGTGGAGTCTTCACCAATTCTTCCAGCCATTAAAAGGGTCTGAAGACGTCACGAAGGAACCGCCGCTGTAAAATATAAGGTCAGTGATTTTGTTTAAGCAATTTAGATTATTCGCACGTGGCGTAGCTGTAATTGAGCGCGTTTAAGCTTTCCTAGATTCAGTTGAGAGAGAGAGAGAGAGAGAGATTCTGTATATTCCGCTAGTATTGATTCCCCACTTCATTACTCCACTCTCAATTATTTATCTTAAATTGAATTGTGTTGTTTCTGATTTATTTACTGATAAGCATCAATAAATCTGTTTGAATTGCAATTATGTCTTTTGATCATTTAAGTCCGCCTACACATCCAGCCGGATTTTCAGATAGACAGGAAGGTATTAGTGTAAGGGGTGGGCTTAGGTCACCACAAGTTTATTATAATGATATAAGTATTAACTGGAGCATGGCAGTCTTGATCCCGACAGCTATCGGATCTGCTGATCTCTGCCCTATGACTATTGGACCGTTGCAATAAGGTTTACATAGCGCAAAGAAATTAAATATTTTCCTTCCTTTTTTTTTAAATAAAGTTTTATCAAACACAAGATGAGATCAAATGGAACCATAATAAATTTGGCATAAATTTTCCTCATAATATTTATAAAAATTTTCCTCATAATATTTATAAAATCCTTAAATTAGCATAAAAGGAGCTTACAAAAAAATATACAGTCTACTCTCGGTAATTCAAAGCTTCGATAATACGAACTTCTCGCTAATGCGAAGTATATGCTCAGACCCTAGAAAAACTCTTGATATTTCGAACTAAAACAATACGTTTTGGTATACTCAATATTTCGAAGTAAAATCTGTCTAGACTACAACACGCGATAATTCGAAGTTATCTTATATAGCTCTCGGCAATTCGAACAGTCACTATCATGTAAAGTCCTGTAGCAAACAGGTTGGAGCTTAAATGTTTCGTGTTGTATTGCCTCTGCGTCTCTACCCTGTAAAGTATCCCCTTTGATAATCATCTGCCTGTCATCCCTTCTTTGTGTTTCCCGGTTCCTCAAGCAAAAAGACACTTTTATTGCTTTCTTTCTTCAAGTGGACAATAGACTGGCCGCACTTGTTGTCAGCTGTCCATATCTTTCGTTTAACACGTGGCCTTGCTACACATGTATTCAGAAGGGATGCGCTATTGAGAAGAGATGCGTAGGATTGTGTATTTTGCGTCGGAGTGACATGACGATTTATGACTCATCTATGGTATGAGGCACCAAATAGGGCATGGGCCGGACTAGACCCTATCTTGAAGAACCAATGGTGTTGGGGACAGTGTCTGAGGGAACAGATTAGACAGATTTTTTTCGTCAAAAAAGATTGATTATGTACAGTGTGTATTCTTTTAATAATTGTTTTTAATACATAAATGTGTATTCCTTTAATACAAGACTTTTAACTTCTCTGTATAATATTTATACTGTATATAATATGTACTTTTTAAAAGAAAATAATTATATACATATGTACAATTGTTATTTTATTACATAGTTTCAAATGTGTTAGAAAAAAATTCCTCTTCGTGTACTTTGGGAGTTTTTTACTATCCTCTTGATAATTCGAAGTTTTTCATTGGTCCCACCTACTTCGAATTATCGAGAGTCGACTGTATATATATGTAATAATACCCATTAATTTATTCTTTAATAACTTTCAATTACCTATGGTCCATCCCTTCAGGACCCCCGTTTTAGTAATAAGTTAGCCAGCCGCCTAACGAGAGTATTTTGAATTACATCTATCCACCCACTGAGATCACGTGATTTGAGCTGCCTATAAATACTGAGATTTCTGGAGACCGCGCTCTTTTCCCTCTTCTGTTATTTGTCTGCCTTCAACATGTAGCCGGCTGCAGCTCAGTGTGCGTTCGTTTTCTTTGTTCTGTATTGCGTCGTTCACTCCATGCTTTATGTTTAACATGCTTATATGTTTCAAGATGTGAAATAAAACAGATTTAAATAACCACAGGACTGCCTCGTCAATCCCATCCAAAGAAAACATCAATCATCATAAATAATGATCTAAATAAGGAATCCTGCTTTCTCGCCAAATTGTGATACTCAAATTATTTTATATATATATTTTTAAAAATCGCCAAAGGCTTAGACGTCATAGATTTCTCTGTCTGAATCGGAAACATATTTAAAGATATTTATTGCTCAATCTCATTCAGGAAATGTTTGGTGAAATGTGACGCGTCGTTCATCGGTCAGAATTAATTGGTCATAATTAAGTTTTCTTGAAGGAAAGGAAGTGTTCAAAAAGCGGAATTGAAAATCTCGCTTATTGCTTGAAAATTGAAGAATGTTTAAAATTAAGAGGTGAATTAATTCCCGGCATTTCATTTAAACTAAACTATTTTTATTAGAAAAATTTGGTGAAAGTAAAAATAATAATAATAATAATATACAGCAGTGGTCTTTAAACTTTTTTCTACTCACGGAACCCCCAGAACTAGAAAGTGTATTTGGGAACCCCATACACATTCTAGAATGGATCTCAAAATAATATTTAAAGTATATCAACATGTTATAGACGCAATTAAGAAACTATTGCATTTATAATTTAAACATTCTGATCTAATTTTTAACATAATTTACTCATTAGTCAAATTAATTTGTGATCCAAGTGTCCTACCCTTGCATTATATTTAGTAACCACTGGCGTAGATAGTCATGAGCGGGCCTTGTATCAAAATTCCTTAAGAGCTCTTTTCTGGATCCCTTAATATTTTACCATTTTTTGCTTGCGCATTTTGAGGCTCCTATAACTTGAGACCCTGTATCATTGATACGGTGGTACCTACGCCCCTGTTAGTAACTGGGATCTGAATGGCATTAAAACGTTTATAGCTGAGTGAGAAAAATTTTATGTTTTGCACGAGAATTCGGAACAGAACATACAGGAACTGTTCTTGTTTAAATTTAGATTTTAACATAGAAATGTTGCTTCCTCTTCATTATAGATGGGTTTTTTTCCCCACAAATGCAAAAATGTGTATTTTCCATTAGAAAACTGTTAAGTTTTGCAAGACATTGTGCTAACAAACGAGTGTAAAATTATCTTGTGGAACCCGAGATAGTAAACAATAGAGTACTCACAATCAAGTAGGAAGTATATATATGTTGTTGTTGTCGTGTAGGACAAGGTGCAAAGATGTATATAACAAAATAAAGATAAAGAAATTAGTCAAATATTGCCAAAGGCGTGAATCACTGCCGTGGCAACATCCATGGCACGATCCGAGTATTGGATACCCATGCTGTAGTCATTGTCTATTTTAAAAAGGGCACCAACAATGGAAGGACAGTTAAAAAGATGTTTGGGATCCAGTTGTTTGCCTGGGCAGTTCCTGCATTCCACATATGATCTGGATCCATCAGGCAGAATCTTCATGCCCTTAAAATGTTTTGTCCTTAGTCTGGTTATTGTTGTTGTAGTTTCTCGGCTATAATTTAATTCTGGCAGCGAGAATTTTTTTCGTAGGTTTGAGCAGAGCTTTTGTTTTGCGACTGCGTTGGCATCAAAGACCGTAGTCGAAGAAGTTACAGGCTCAAGGGTTCTGGCTTCATTGGCAAGGAAATCAGCCATCTCGTTCCCTTCGATGTCAACATGGGCCGGGATCCACTGGAGGGTGCATGATTTGCCCAATGCACCAATGGAAAGTAAAAGAGAATTGATTTCTTGGGTGAGTCCCATTTTTCCTTTCATGATGGCCTCAAGAGCAGATCTACAATCGGAGAGAACAATGATGCCGTCGGAATTAGCGATATCTGTCCATGTAAGGTAAATTGCACTTGTCATAATTGAGGGTTGCCAGAGCCCCGAAAGGTTGGACTTCTGATCCTTTTAGTCTCCTTTTAAGACACGCATGAACTTACGTTGGGACTATTCTAATCCGGTCTCCACTCGGGGAAAAAATATATATATATATATAAAAGGATTAAACGTTTTAATATATTCTTTTATTATGTTATAATAAAAGTTTAAAAAGTATTGCAAAATAAAGATACAATCGACTCTCGATAATTCAAAGTTGGTGGGACCAGTGAAAAACTTCGAATTATCAAGAGTTCGAACTATCAAGAGGGTAAAATACACGAAGAGCAAATTTTTCTAACACATTTAAATTTTAAACCATGTATTAAAACAACAATTGTACATGTATATATAAAATTATTTTGAAGTATTTTTAAAAAGCACATATATTATACAGTCATATTATACAAAAATTACAAGTCCTGTATTAAAAAAGAATACATTCAATACATGCATACACAATCCTCCGCATCTGCATCTCTTCTTTACGATAGCGAACCATCCTTTCTAAGCACATGTGTAACAAGGCCACGTGTTAAACGAAAGATATGGACGGCTGACAACAGGTGCGATTGGTCTATTGTCCATTCGAAGAAGGAAAGTAATAAAAGTATCTTTTTGCCTGCGGAACCGGACAATACAGAAGGGGTAGCAGACAGAAGGTCATCAAAGGGGCTACGTTTCAGGGGAGACACGTAGAGACAATAAATACAACGCAAAACTTGTAAGTTTCAACCTGTTTGCTACAGGACTGTACATGGTAGGGAGTGTTCGAATTGTCGAGAGTTTTATAAGATAACTTCGAATTATATCGCGTGTTGTAGTCTGGTCAGCCACAGATTTACTTCGAAATATAACAATACCAAAATGCATTGCTTTAGTTCGAAATATCAAGAGTTTTTCTAGGGACTGAGCATATACTTCGAATTATCGAGAGGTTCGTTTTATCAAAGGTTTGAATTATCGAGAGTCGACTGTATAATATACAACTAAAATTTCCGGTTTTAATGAATAGGATGAGATTCAGATACTTGTAATTTGTACAAATGTCAGAAAACGTGAATCCATTTTTCGCATACATATTTATAAGTTTCTTTTCAATTTTTTTTGTGACTCGTAGAGCCCCTGGGAATGCCTTATTGAACCCCAGGGTTCCGCGGAACATAATTTGAAGACCAATAGTATACAGCATGCTTGTCTAAAGTGCGGTCCAAAAACTTTTAAAATGCGACCCAAACGTAACTTATGAAAATATTTCAATTTACACATTTTAATTAAGCAAAAATAAATGTATGCACAAAATATGCTGCATTAATTTTCGATTTAATTGAAGAGTTTGAAAGAAAATTTCAGGATTTTCGAAAAAACGAAGAGAGTTTCAATATATTTTCTACCCCGTTTTCTCTAGAAATAAATAACGTTCAAATGGAATGCATTGAACTGCAAAGTGACATTCAACTGAAAGAAAAATTTGGGAATGTTTCTATACTGGAGTTTTATTACCTACACCACGCAATAAATATCCTTCTTTTCACACTCATGCTTTATTAATGTCTTCAGCTTTTGGCAGTACTTATATTTGTGAACAGTTATTTTATAAGAATGAAGCATACAAAAAACAAATATAGGACAAAGATCACTGACAAACATCTTGAAAATGCATTAAGAATTGCAACTTCGAACCCAATATCGATTTGCTTGTGTGTTCAACACAAACGCAAATTCATTCATCTCATTAACTTGATTTTTCTCCATCTTTATAAAATCCAAACTAAATGAAACGAAATTTTTATAAATTCAAAATAAATGTGTACCTATTCATGTCTAATTCAAACTTTTTAAAAATATAATAAAAATAAGTTAATTTATTTTAATAAAATTACATATAGAGTTTTAATTTTTATTTCAATTTGTTAATAAAAATTATTGTATGTGCGGCCCAGAAAAAAAATTGATTTTTGCAATGCGGCCCACAAGCGGTCATAGTTTAGACGTCTATGGTATACAGTAATACCTCGACTTAGTGAACCAGCAGTTACGCGATTTTCTTATCTCGTCGACTCATTTTTTTGTTTGGGAAGGAGGGAATGATGAAATGGGTAATGTGATTGAAGAAGTTGTCGATCTTGCAGGCAAATAAATTTAGAGGTGGATAGTGATGACGTTCAAGAACTGCTGCATTCCCACAATCAGGAGCTGACAATTGATGAGCTCATAGAAATGCAAGAGCAAGACATTGAAGAACTTCGTCTTTAAACCCAGTTCAATCAGAAGATCGGATGACGGTTGGGAATTTGACAGAAGGCCTCACTTTAATTGAACAAGTAATATAAAAACAAGATATCAATCATTGGCCTGACCAAGTAATTTTAGCGCGTTTTTCACATGTTGTATTTTACAATAATGCAACTAATGAACTTTTTACTAACAGAACGTAGTGTACTGTACCACTCCTCTAAATGTACTACTATTGAGCTGAAAAGAAATAATGACACAAATCTGTATCAGCACTATAAAAAAGCAAAAAACTAGCGAAATTCAGGAAAATTTGTAGGAAAATTCGGGAAAACTATGGGAAAATTTAAATATGATTCGGCTCATCTAGGGCACAAATGCGACCCAATGCCGAAAACCCGAGGTCAATTGGTTGCTTATTGGCTGAGAAAAAGGTACGACAAAATATGGAACGAAGACGAAGACGAAATTTGCGTCCTAATAGCGCTTTTGTTCCACTACGTGAAAAACACGCTAAAAATCAATTAATTCAAAGTTAAACTAAGAGAGGATGTAAAAATAAAAATCTCCAATTCACTGGGAAGAAAAAAAAGCAAGACCTTTTTGAATGCGTACTGGTTGTAAGAAAAGCTTTGTGATTTCATTATTGCATTAACTTTGCTATTATATTACAATAATAATACGCTCTTTGTGCAAATTTAAAATATTTCATAATGATTATATGATTATTATATTCTCGTAATAATATATTAGAAATATTTTAATGGTAATAATACTTTTCCAAAACGTTAATGTTAGAAAAAGGGATATTATTTAGCAAATTATACAGTATACACAATCGAAAATAGCGTGTTCGTTTAGCAATAAAGAATACATATAACATATTTTTCCAATTTATATATTTATTACTGCAGCAACAAAACTGTTGTTTTAAACAAACGTATTCCCCGTAAAATTTTTTGTAAAAAGGAACTAAAAAAAAATTACAAACAGATAAAATGTTTGCAAAAAAGTTTCATTTCGCAAACGATTAACAATTGTGTGTTGAAAACACAAATTTCTATTTCAACATAATAAAAACTGTAAATACTTTCAGATTCTTAAGATTCAATCTATTCTCTTTTTTACAACTATATCTTCAATAAAATTCATATATCACTATATATTTTTTTTAAAAAAATGAACATCATATAACTGCAAATATTTTGTCAACATAAAAATCATTTCACGAACATTTTCTGAAAAGTAAACCTCATAAAAACAGTGACATGTTTCTCGAGAGCGAGTGTTAGCGTTTAGAATAACTTTTCCTTTCCTCAATGAGTGAGCGGGAAAATTTGGCGCTTCTTATTTGGCGACATCCTCGACCTTTTGTATTGCGTAAGCCTGCTCTTCGGATTCGAAGTCTGTTCAAGAGTTAGCATCCGTTGTGGAGGAAGTGAGCTAGCTGTCAGGTGTTGATGGTCGTGCCCGCCAGAATGCTCTGGGGAAACTGAATGTCGAGTTGGGATTCGTTTATTTTTTTGTTTCCTATGATTTTATTCCTCTGTTGATCGAATCCACGTGGACCGGTTCTCGTTCGTTAGCTGGTAGTGTATGAATCGAACAGTGCAAGCGTGCTGAATATTCGAATTTAGAATCAATTTGTCACAGAAATATTGAGATGAGCAGACCAGGTGAGTGAAATTTATTATTGTGATTTCTTGTATTACACTTATTTCAAATAATGCTCTCTTTTGGATAAAATTTTGTTGCTTATTGTGGGTGATTTTGGAGCATATTTTAATGAAATAACTTAAAAGAAATGGTTGCATTTTTATTATAAGATCGGGAAAATAGATATTAAAGAATTTAGAATCATAAGAAAAAATGCAATGTGTGGATTCGAATTTTAAAAAAAAAAATCATTGTGACTTAAATGTTCTATATTAATTCAAATACTAAATCAGTATTTTTTTCGTATTTTAGAATCTGTTTAAGAAATGTTTTTTGTTATTGCATCTTTATAAAAATATATCATTTTTAGATAATCATTTCTGTAATATTTTTTTAATGGATATACCGCCAAATTTTTCAGATTAAGGCTATTATTTTCTTTTCTAAAGTGTAAAACCTTTGATGATTATGTAAATTTTTTAATTAATAATTAAATGAATAAAATTTTAATGCCATTATATGCTGGGAAAAATTTTATAGACAAATTATTAGTATTCATAAATAAGCGTACCTTTAAAAATTATTTTGAGGTAATTTACGATTTGTTAAACCACATATAATTAATTTTGTTGCATAGTACTCGGAAAAGTTATTCGGATATGTTTGGAATATGCTTTTCATTTTGAATGAATTAAACGAATATTAGAAAGCAAATATAAAAATTATAGATAGATAACATTCTTGCATCTTTTATAACACAATTCTATGAAATGAAACTTATTTGCAATTGTTCATTTGTATTAATAATAAACATTTTTTAAATGCTTCTTACATAGGTTGATTTTCGTTTTTAAATTCTTTTAAGCATTTATTGATATTTTTATTGGTTTCCGTTGATACGAATATTTCAACGATTTTTTTTTTGAAAAATTAACTTTGTAAATAATTTGATTTGTATGTAATTCGATAAACATATAAAAAAGTCTCGGTAAACATATACAAAAATCTGAGTTGCAGTATTTTATTTGAATTTTTTTATTAAAATATTTGATAACTTTTGAAAGTTGTAAAATCAGAATCGCAAAATTAATCTTATCCAAACTAGATAACAAAAATTAAGCAATTAATCTTTAGAGCAGCAGAATAGAGAACAAAATGCAACGTATATATTAATCCATTAACCTGTTTGTTAAGATGCTTCTACAAAACAAAACAAAAAACCCTTAAATTTTTGACGCGATGTTAAATTTCGTATTTACAGTTTTCCTAAAATTCAATCATACAAAATGGAAAAGAAAATCTTTATAAAAGTGCAGCATATGGAGCTATTTGTACATCATTAATAACATTCCAGATCACATAGAACCAGACATTAAAAATAAATATGTACATTATACAAAACGATTTTAAAAGAAAACTACTCTGTGCTAAAAAAATTCCTTCTCACGCTGAATGAAAATATTTCATGAAAGAAAAAAACATCCTTAAACTCCTCACTCACAGCAGGCCTCTTTTCCTGGAGCGCGTGCTTATAAAAGTATTTCCTCTCTCTCTCTTCTCATCCGTTCCGGATGCACAGAAAAAGAACCATCTGCGAAAATCGATCAAAAAATCGATATGAATCCTACCATGACGTAATATCTCGGCGTAAGCACGTTTACGCTTACGCTGGCTCTCTCGTACAACCGGGCCGGCCGACACACCCATCCACGTGGTAGTCTAGCTGCCAGACCTAGGCGTCTCATTATTCAGGTTTCATGGGGTGCACTATTTCGGTCCACTTACCTTGAAATGAAAGCAATGAATTAGTATAATTAAGCAAGTTTTATGGATATATGTTTCGCAGTAATTTTGGCGATATAAGCGGGTTAAGGGATTCTTGGATGCAAGTTCTTGCATAGCTTTGATTTAGTTTCATATAAAATATAAACGTTTTCTTAGGGGTGGATTGAAAACTTTTGTTTTCAGAATTTCAAAATCTGCCTATGCGGAAAAAATGTTCTTTGGTATATAAATGAAGGGGAAAATATAATGAAAATATTAATTTTTATGTTATGTACTGCTACAAGGAGAAGGAAGTTAAGGTTTTTGAGCGTATTTTTCTAATGGTAAAAGGACAATTTTGTTAAAGAAAAAATGGTATTTTAGTACTTTTTTATATTTCTCGATTCTTACTATTAGTTCACTCTCTCCCTATATATATGTATTTATCTGTTGTTCAAATTTTCAATCGTTAATAAAATGCTTTCTATTCATCCATTCAAGTTTAAATACATTTTTTAAAACTTGTAGTGGGTGACATTTGATATTAATACAGTTTTTTCAAATATTAATTCATTAATCAAATTAAAAAATGAATAAATATTAGCAAAAATAATAGTCCAGCAGTATGTATAGAAAAGAAAATCATTCGTTGTGTCCCTGTAGCGCAAAGGATAGCGCGTCATACTTCTAATCCAAAGATCATGGGTTCGAATCCCACCAGGGATGGTCTAATATGTGAGAATGTGATTTCTTTACTATACTATTTTATGAGAATAATTAAATTTTATTAATGAATAAATAGTAACAAACAAACAAAAAGTCAGCACTTTATATAGAAAGGAAAATGGAGAATTGCAAGGAAAATTGCTATCTATTTTGTTACATATTGTGATTCTGTCCTATGTATCTACATATTTATATTAATTATAAGTATATTTATGAAAAGTAACTAAAATGTAATTTTTCTTTGTTGACCTAAGTAGGAATTGACTTAAAACCTTTTCGAATATTACTTGTTGTGATAAGAGACCCACTGAATAGTTTCAAGGAAAAAACACCATGTACGTTTGTCAGTTTTTTAATAAATTTTCACACACACCGCATTGAAATGACAGTGCACGATTAAGTGAAAGAAAGAAAAAACTTGGGATTGGGGATTGATTCGACAGCGTGGAGAAAGAGAAGTAGGGTTATGAAATGTTGTGATGTATATTGTACTATTCATACTCATTTATCCATAACCATCATACTTGTTTTACATCGTAGGAAAATAATTTCGAGTCTAAAATCGTCTAATCAAAATTAGGGCATTTCGCATTTTTTCAAAAATTCAAACCCTTTGTAGCAATATTAAATTTTGAAATTATTTTTCTCCTATATATAATCTCCCTATTGTAGAGCATCTTTTCCAAATAGGTAGATTCCGATTAATAATATTTACTCTCCATATAACCACGATCCGCTGTGATACTAAGTCCTTACTCATTAATTTCATGTTTTTTGCTGAAGTGGTGGAATCTTGCGATTTCACAGCGTGATTGGCTTGAATTTAGCGAGTCTGATTTAAAAATGGAACACTAACAATACGTACTCTGTAAAAAAAGACGAATGCATGGTAAAATTTAAAAAATAAATCTGAATTTCATTTAGAAAACTGATTTTGTACCACAACTATTGATTTTAGACCAAGAGTGTTGCCCAAGTATTGAATGTTTTAATATTTTATTCTTAAAATCTTGAAATGACTATGTTCGGAACTGTGATTTTGAGAAGGCTTGTAAATGAATAGTTTTTTTTTTATTTATGTTTAAAGTTAGTTGAATTAAAAATATACATATAAAATTGTTGTTAATTAGAATATTATTAAAATAATTATGAATATCATAGCAATAAAAGTACTTAAATGCAATTATGTTGCAAAAAATAAAAAATGGCATTTTCAAAACATTATCCTTTTATGGGAAAACACTTCTATAATATTTTGCTTATAAAAAGCTAAGACTTATATAGAGCCTGAACTAGGATTTTTGAAAATTCACATTTTTTAGAGTTATGATCAAATAAAATAAGTTTTTTTTATTTGAATTTCTATACTTTCTCTAACATATTACAGTATGAATAAATCCACTTCTAAATTATATATTTCAAAACTTCTAGTTCAGGTTCTGTACTGGAGCCTTACCTATATGTATATAAGCAAAATATTATTATAGAAATATTTTCCATTACAGGTGAATGATTTGAAAACATGTCAGTTTTTCTTCATTATTTGCAAAAAAATTGCCCTTAAATATTTTTTTCTTGTCTCTTCATCTTAAAACAATTATATTCTAAATCAACTGACATTAATATATATATATATATATATATATATTAATGTCATATAGCATATTTAATATAGCTATTTAATATTTAATATAGCTATTATATTTCATATAGCATATTTAATGTTTGTTTTCTCAAATAACTTCCATATTAGATAACACATTGCGTTACGAATTAAATTTTCGGTCTTTAATCCTTTCATGATACGAGTGGATTCTACGAAAGATAGATACCAGCTTAGATATCTTGTAAGAAAAATGTTATACAGATAATTATATCCTTTGTAGACCTCTAATTTTAATATAGAAGGGCACCTGTGCATTTTATGGAAACAAATTTTGCTAGTTTTATCTATGATATTTTTGCACGTTTTTGTTGGATATCTTAGAATAGTCGTGGAAGCCTAGGGATCATGGTCACTAACTCGTGGCCGGCGCTGTCGAGTCGTGGGTTCAAGTCCTGGTGCTATTGGAGACCCACCATTTAGTGGGGATAATGTTCGCTAAATCTGTCATGGCGCAAAATCTTTGCATTGGCATAGTATGGGCGGCCGCGGTGGCCGAGTTGTCTAGGCATCGGATCATGGCTAGCATGTCATGGGGTTCGATCCTAGTACCACTAAAGATCCGCCGTGTAGGGGAGCGATGCACGTTAAATCTGTCGAGAGCTCAAAGTCCTCCCGTTGGCGTGGTGTGGTAGTTAGGAGAGGGGTGCCATCTCAGGTGTCGTCCGCGTCACTTGACCACGGTTCAAAATTACGCGGACCGTCGCCCAAAGCCCTCGTGTTGCTAATCAGTGCGACGTTAATATTCTCTCACATTTGACATAGTATGGAAGTTAGGAGAGTGGGGCACCAGCTCAGGTGTCGTCCTCGTCACTTGACCGTGGCTCAAAATTACGAGGTCTCTCGTCAATAGCCCTCGTGTTACCTTATAGTGTGTCTTTAATAGACACTCACTGGATGTTTTAGTTTCTTAACTGTGTTCCTCTGGTTTTATTTTTCTATAAAAACAATTTTTTTTTCTTAGAGTAGTAGTCAATTTTATTCCATACCTCTTAACGGCTTCCAAAGCATTTTATTGTATGCAGAAAACTATTTTGTGAAGCTCGTTTTTTTAAAAAAAAATCGTACACAAAGATCCAATGGGAAGCAGCAAGGTACTTGAAAAAAATATTTTTTATATGCATTTTATTCATTTTATTTCTATTTCTGATTCTTTCCTTGTTATTTGTGCTGGTGATTTTTTAACATGATTCTCTGGGCCTTAACTATATGCAGCTTTATGATAGTGTCTACTCGCGGGTAAAAAACGTGAATTTCTCGATGAAATATTGCTTCAAAAATTTTTTGGATAGGCTTAATTTATCAATACTGAAAAGTTTTTTAAAAATTATAGTAAATTTCCGTTGCAATCATGTATTTCTTGGAAATATTCTTCAGGATAAGGTAGTCATCTTTTTTACGAACACGTTTTTTATTTCTCTAGAAGTATAAAAAGTTGCTCATTTTCGGTTGGAAGCTTTTAAATTAAATCTATGCTTCATCAATTTTTACGGCACAAACTTCCTTCTATCTCCAGCTAAACATGGATGCAACTTATTGCAAGCTTTTTCTTTTAATGGGCTTCCAAAAAACCTCAAATTTAGTTCTAAAATTTTTTTATACTTTAAATGTTTGCGAATAATTTTATTTACAGTCATAGATAACATTTCCAGTCCTTTTGGAGTGATTTTTAGGTAAAAGGGTTCTTTGTTTTTGATATGCTACTAAATCATAATTAGATTATTTAAAAGTAAGGATTTCTTTACGTATTATAACAAACTGGGTATTTTTATAAAGCTAATAAGATGGCCTATTAAATAAAGTCATAAAAATGTTTTGTCAATTTTTAGCAAAATTCCCAATTTTAGAGCAGTCGGATAAGAGCTCCTTTACCTAAACAAAGAATTTATAAATGGCAATCAAATGCATACATACTATTTACTATACTATTTTTACACACACTTATTAATATCGTACCTGGAAGCTTCACGAGGAAAAGTATAACAGCGTAATTTTGAACTATTGTTATATGATGAGGACGACCCCTGAATTGGCCCTCACTTTACAAACTTCCACACCGCGTAAACGGGAGGATTTTGAAACTCGTAGATTTAACGTGCATTAGCCGATCTTTAGAAGCATTGTGATTTGAAACCACGACTTAGCAGAAATAGTGCTAGCTACGATTTCGTGACGTATGACCATTAATATAGATCCAACCGTATGGTTCTGATGTGTAGCGGTATCATCTGCATAAGCCAGTAACAGCCTCCTGACAGGATTGATCACTTTTGTCTAGTGGTCATGTTACTGGGCTTCGGATCCATAGGTCGCGGGTTCTGTCCTCCGGATACCCGCCACTTCATTAGTGACTCGGAAGTATTTTTGCCAAGTCGTGGTGACAAACTGTTGTTTATGCCGAATCGTGGATTGAATCAATTTCTGATGCCACTTAAAACCCATCGTACAGCAGGACTGATGCACGTTATATTTGTCGTAACTCACGTTAACGTGGTGTGGAAGTCTGCAGTATGGAATACCATCTATGGTTTCGTTTTTTTCACTTGATTGTGGTTCAGAATTACGAGGGTCTTCACCAACAGCCTTCGTGTAACTTCGAAAGACGTCATTAATAATCTGTGCCGTGGTCTGAGTGATATCGGGATTAATACCTATGACTCGTACATTGCTGATCACGGAGCTATCTATCTAAATCACCATGTTATCGTGATATTCTTCTCGGGTTAAAAATAAAAATGATACTGTATCAAGAAATGAGTAAAACCTATATTAAGTAGTTTTATCTATAGATGCAAGATATCAAAAATGGAATAATTAAATGATTCTACATCTTTTTGCACGTATCTTTCCATTTCTCAAACAATTCATGTATTTAAAGATCATCTCTACAAATTTCCAGCATACTTTGGGCAACCATTATAATCTGATTTTTTTCCACTGCCAGATGTACTAAACCAATTGATATTATGGGTTTTATTTAACGTTCCAAGATAGTTTTAAGCATTACAATACTATTTGCTCATTTGGGCTTAGATTTAGAGTACAAATTCCTTAGACTATTTAAGGAATAAGAAATAATAAAAATAAGCTCTTAAAAAAATCTTTCCCTTATTTGGTGTTTATGGAATGCCATCCATATAGCTCAATTCTTATGTAAATCATTAGCAGAAAAATAAGATTTAAAACAAATACCGTATATTTCCGGATATAAACCGATCCATGTATTAGAAGCCAACATTTCGTTTTTCCTGGAAAAATTCAGAATTCAAAATCTGTATATAAGTCGAAGGGCTTATATACAGATTCAAACATATTACTATGAGGGTGAAAATGAGACAAAGAAGGTAAAACGGAAGGAATATTTTCCAATCAAATCGTTAAGTAAAACTCCAGACGCCAACGATAGTTTTATTTCTTATACCCTGCCTGTGAAAATAGCTCATTTTCTTCATTCATTTGCTATCTTATACAATTTCTGGGCTAGTCATACTTTGGAAAATCTGCGGGAAAAGATATTCGGCATGTGATCGTCGACCTACGTTTCGTAATTTGATGGGAAAACTCGCTTCATGACGATCATGCGCATTCAGACATCCCATTGAGTAAATGTGAATTTTGTACAAACTTCTATAATTCGGATTCTGACGCTGACATTTGTGACTTTTTTCTTTAGAAGTTTCATTCAAAGTTATAATAAAAATCGCTTGTGCATGACTAACACAGAAAATGTTAAGTTTTTCCTAAACTACCCCCCCCCCCCGAGATTAGGGGATTCATATATAAGCCGCGCGGTCCCCGAACTTTCCCTTTACAGAAGTTCCAAAAATTGTCTGCTTTTACACGGAAAAATATACTATACATTTTTTTCGTCAATAATAAAATAACTACACTATTTAATTACGACTCGATCAATGGATTCATAAGTATGAAAAATTGTCCTGAAACCAGTGGCGTAATGGAAAATATTAGGGCCTGTTCTGAACGTTTGGTCCTATAACGTTAAAGTTTAGAAAATTGCTTTTAAGAAACTCGAAGAGCACTTTTGTTTTTGTATTAGGCTTAGGTGCGCTAATATCAAAACGTTGCAACTAGTCTGATGCCAAGATACGGACTGTTGCCAATGCGGTAAACGGAAGAAGGTTACAAAGAAATTGCTTCCAGATTTACAAGTATAAATGCAGTTTGTTTACATAAAATGCAAAATGCATTAAATTACAAATGCCTAAATATAAAATTATGAGATTCATCTTAAAAATTAATTTTTCAAATTATGTTCCATAATTTTATTACTTTTTTGTTTGTTTATAAACTCACTTGGCTCGTGCAGCTATTAGTTGGCAACGGGTTTAACACTGAACAGTTGTTTTCCCAACAGGACCCCCTACAAAGTTAGGTTTTAGACCCCAAGACCGAAATACTTGGAGTCGGTCAGGCCTGGGCCCCGCAATACGCCATCGCCTGAATTTCTTAAGGATTGTTCTTGTAAAAAATATTTTGATTCTGAATGTCTTATGCCGATCAATTAACAAAACTGAAGAACATGTGGATACATCTTTCGAATTTTTCTGTTGGTTTAGTTCTATTTCATGTTATCAATGATTGGCTATGTCACGTTCATTTCACATTATTTATCAATATTTAGGCAAGAGTTAAATCCTCAATGAATTTGATCCGTTGTGTGTGTTTTTGTGAAAGAATCATTGAATGAGTCTTATGTAATCCAAGGCAAAAAATGCTGGAGAAACTTTAGACGAGAGGCTTATTAACTGAAATGGTGCCTTTTTTTATTACGACCCCACCCAAATGTCATCGTAAAGTCAAGATCTCATATTTCAGCATCTGAGTTACGGAGATAGTAAATTTTAATGTCAGTTTTCCGCGTCGAAAGACAGAATGATGAATAGTGTTTTGCAATGCTCGGAGCTTTTCGCATTACTTCTTCCGACTATCATAAAATAAAAATGCACATGCAGGGTCACTTAAGTTTAAAATTAGATTTTATATAAGTAATTTTAATTACTCAAAAACTTGAGTATTTATATTTGAGATATGATTTCTAAAAAATTTGAAGGTATGGCTCGATTTGTCCCTTACCTAATGTGATTTAATAACCTATTGTGTAAATAAATGTTCATTATCGAAAAGTAATACAATCGAATCTCCATATTCCTGGAACCAGGAACATTTCGCAATTTTCTTCGTCAAATAAACTCCCAATAGCGAAGTGCATTTTCAATATAACGAACTTCTTCTCGTGATTCAATTTTTTCTCTCCCTATTTTTGAAGCATTTCTGGATATTTCAAGTTCTCTTTTAACACATTTTATGGTGGTCATAGATCTTGAACTGATTTTATTAGGTGCCTAACTCGCTGAGAGCAACAGAATGCTGGGCGTTTCATCCAAGAATTTGCAACCTTTAACCCCCATTGTCCAGTTCACTGGAAAAATCTTCGATATCCCCTTTCACCCTCACTGGAGTTGTCTCATGTCCCCGTGTCCTTGAACTATTCTCCGTTCATTTGTAGCGTTGATCCGTCGTACTGGTAACTTCGTTTCTGGTAGCTCAAAATTGTCAAAACGTAAGGGCTTGAGCATCAAACAAAAAAATTAATTCTTTAGGAAGTGGATGGAGTCAAGCAACTTTCCTTGCAGTTTTTCTTTCTTTTTTTTTTTTTGATAGGCAAGATATATGAAATATATATTAATTTACAAAAATATATGAATAAATATTTTTGAAAGAAATAGTGTTTTGAATTTAAAATGTTTTTTGTGGTTTATTAAGAACATTGAAAAGTGAACCTCTATATAACGAATTTTCCATATAACGAACCTTTTTTTCGGGATTTAGCGACCGTTATATAGAGGTCCGACCTTATTTTATTCTAACTGGGGAAGGGGTGTCCTGTCCACTTAACGGTGGACCGACTTCCATTGTACATATTATGCAACTGTTTATACTTATTGCTCAAATTATAAAACTGTAATATGCATGTATTATGTAGTTCCGACTATGATAAAAATTGTTATATTCGCAAGCAACGCCGTCCCTTACATTATAATGGCGTTTTAATGGAAACTTGGCGAAATATAGACGATACAGCCAAATTGGCGTTATAAATTTATTGCATCATAACAAACTTTTTTTAATATAGAGATTAACTCACTTGGACGCGATTTTGCAAAATTCACACAGTAATGTACTATCACAATAACAATTTACAAAGATTATTTAAACTTCATATGAATAAAACATATCTCAACATTTTTATAGGTGCTGCAATTGTTCAAATTTTACACGTTTTATATTCTCCTCTCAAAACTACAACTTGTAATATGAAATCAACACGCGCAACTTTGTGCTACTATTGCTAAATGCGACTCCCAAAGATTTTAGCAGGAAAAGTCAAAAAGTAAATAAAATATATCAATTCAATGCCCTTCTTGACCGCGGTAGCCTAATAGTAATGGTGTCAAACTCATGGGTGGTCGCAGTAGCCTAGTGGTCAAGGTAAGGAATTTGTGGCCAGCGTGTCACGAGTTCGAGCCTGGTTTATGCTTATCACCCACCATGCAGAGGGGGTCGATGCACGTTAAATATGTCGAGCTTTTAACGTCCTCCCGTTGGTGTCGTGTGGAAGTTAGGAGAAGGGGTGTAAGCTCAATTGTCATCCTCGTCATTTGACCGTGGTTCAAAATTACGAGGTCCGTCGCCAAAAGCCCTGGAGTAGCTGATCAGTGCGACGTTAATATTCACTCACTCGAACTCGTGGTCGGCGTTGTCCATTCGCAGTTTGAGTCCTGATGCGACTGAAGACTTGCCGTGTAGAGACTCGTTAAAATTGTCGTGGTTCAAAGTTTTTCCGTTGGTGTTGTTCCTGGTCATTTAATCGTGGTTCAAAATTATGAGGTCCGTTGCCAATAACCCTCGAAGTTGTTTTAGTAGGCGACGTTAATAAACACTCATTGATTCAATGCTATTCTTGGATGAGGTATTCAACCACAAAATAACTTCAGAGGGAGTAAAAGTGTTCCCTTAGTTATACCACCATTTATCTCCTTATTTATTTAAAAATAAGTGTTCCTCATTACGATACGGTCTAATAAAAATATCCCATTTTAATCCATTAATGAAGTTTAAAAAAATTCGGTAAACTCATTTTTTACTTTGGGAAGAGAGAAAAAATATATCAGTTGAATCTCTGTGCGTTTCATGCGATTTCTTTTTCAGGGTACCTCCTGCTACTCTTTGTAAAAATAAAAGTTGGGGTTTCCATTCTTTTTATAATTTACTGTTAAGCTAGCTACTGGGATATATTCAACATCTTTTCCGTACAAGTTATTTTTCTAGTGAAAATAAATAATTATAAAAAAAAACTTCTCGCTTTGTCACACGAACATTCGAAAAATGATCTAAAACTATTATTATTTTTTTTGAAAACGGTAAATGTTAATCTGGATAATATTTGGTGTTGATACACTATAAAATCAGTTCAATTGTTTCTTGGGTCAGACTTTGTGTCCGTGTTTGGATTTGTGGTAAGTTAAAAAAAACATTAAATTTAATTCCATTGGTTACTTGAAGTGAATAAGTAAAATGAGCAGTTTATCTCTCTTATGTACATAAAAGGCTACAGAAGTTTGAATTTAACTTTGTTTGGCACGCTGTAATTAATGTAATATTATTAAACTGGCATAAAATTTACGAAACAGGAACAGTATTATAGAAGCAATAAGAATATTTAGTATTACGATAAATTGTACTTCCTCCTCTTTAAAAGAATTTTAATTCATAATGTATCATGTCCCCCCCCTCCCACATTTTCATGCATTGCCATCCACTTCTGAGCTATGGTCCAGTCTCTAGCTCATCGGGAAGTTAGTTTAAAATCAATTACAAAATTCCACCCGGACAGATATACAAGAAAGCGAGTTTATAAAAACATGGTGAAATATATATATATATATAGAAAAGTTAAGCATTTAGACGTTTGTCAAGATCGAAAAATTTCAACGGCATTTTTAAAACTTGTGATTTTTTAAAAGAAGTTTTTTAATTTTAGAATATAATTGAACATTATATATAAATTGATGTATAAGAGGTCGACTAACCCCGTTCTAAAATTTCCAAAGTGAATTGCGAGTTAATTATGGGACGGTGAGATTGTTTGAAGTTTAAATTTTTATTTAGGTTTAAAAAATATCACAAGATAGCAGTGTGTTCGTAAAATAATGGAAATATAGCTGATTCTAGTATTCTTTCGAAGATTATAAGGCAATTGGGGTGATACTCGTCAAATCTGCCTGGACTCGTACAGACCGAGGGAGCCTAGTGGTCACGGACTCGGGGGCAGAGCGTCATGAGGTCAAGCCCTGTGGTCAATGAAGAACTCTCCGTGTAGAGCAGGGGTGTTCAACCCGCGGCCCGCCTTGAATAATTTTGCAGCCCGCGGGATTCATTACAACTATACAAAATACGACTATTTTGTGCAATATTTTTGTTTTTAGTATTTTCTTTTTAACAAATAAATCCCATGACTGTTTCTATTTTAACTCGTTGCTTCTGTTCTAACTTGTTGTTTTGTTATTTAAAATATATATTATTTGGAAATAAAATTTGTCAAACATAAATCGCGTTTAAACTCAACGTACGAAAACCCGCAACATCAATTACGATGCGCAAATACACGCAATGCAAATCGATCACAAAGCCAGGTAAAAGTTCAAACTATATCTCATTAATTTAAATTAACATTATTTGATCATTGCATTATTTGCATTATCTATGTTTGTTTTCATGGACTTTCTATAATATGTCCTCTGTTTCAAATTTTCACTCAATAAATGTTTGTAAATGGCCTCACGTTTAATATCAAGATGTATATTTTATATACCACGAATTGTTTTTCTGGTATTGTTAGTCATTTGGACCCACTTGTATAGAAGGCACTGCTCGTTAAACTCTGTCTCGGCTCAAAGTCCTTCCTTGACGTGGGGTAGTTTCAGCTTCAGGTAGTCGTCACTTACGCAACCTGAAATTACAACCTCCAATCAGCTCCCGTGTGGGTCAGCCCGGTAGCCAGTGGTCAAGGTATCGGATCATGCAGGCATGTCTGAGTTCGAGCCATACACTCAAAGACCTGCCTGTGAGGGCAAGCCAACTTTATTTGAGAGCCAAACGTCCTCCCTTTGGCGTGGTGTGGTAAGGGAGAGGGATGCCAGCTCAGGTGTCCCCGTCACTTCTTGACCATGAGTTCAAAATTACGAGTCCATCTCCAAAAACCCTCGCGTTTGAAATAGCGACGTTAATCTTCATTCACTCACCAATAGCCCTCGTGTTGCTTAAGAGGTCGACTATAACAAACACTCATTCCAAGCCACTTAACCATATTTAATCTAACGAGTTCACTGACCTAAAATTAGTTCCAATTTGTTTTTCTATATCCACTGAAGTTGAGAGAAATCAGCCAGATAATTTCAAAACTTATATCTTAATAAACTAATGCAAATTGGAATTGGATACATTTAATTCTTTATCATGTAAAAGGATTTAATAGTTTCGGAATAATTTTTTCCACGTTTAGGCAAGATTCATCTCATTGTTGTGTCTACCAGCTTTATAAATTGCATGCCTATATGCTTCGAAATTTTTAATGGATTATTAGTTTCTGGAAGTGCAAATAGAAAATAAAATATTGAAAGTATTAATTTTTTCTCGTTAGAATTCCCACAGCTTATAATGAATGTACCGTAATATATTGGACACGCTTAAAACTTTGCTGTTATCGATAAGTCTGTCAAAGAAACGTTTGAAGATTATATTTATACACCGGAAAGCACGCGCGCGCATACTCCAACAATTAGGAAAATTTGAATACCAGATTTCGGATTATAACTGTTAGAAAAATTGTTTTTCGGGAAAATATGAGTGTAAAATTTTAAATGATATTTGTTTATGAGATATAAAGAGATTATATAAAAGAAAATATACGATTATTTCCATTGGTAGAAACCACAAAATAATCCATTCATATTGCACTATATTATCTTTTCTTATAAAATATTGGTCAAATGTTAACATAATGATTTCACATATATTCATTGCATACTTTGGTGGAGGATAATAAATATGATCAGAAAGCAAATTATTTTGATTCTTTCTGAGAATAGACGTTTCGAGAAAGGAGAATTCTAAAGTCTTTTGTTTCAAAAATTGTGACCTTGACTCTTTGTATGAGGCACATATAGCAATAAGAACGAGTCTAGACAATCAACTATCTCATTTGAGAAAATTTTAAGAGATCATTCTTTTTCATTTTCTCCGAGAATAGAGTAACATAATCCTTTCATGATATCTAGCATCTTGCAATAGCACAGATTTTGGAATGGCTTAGATTTGGACCTTAAACAAAATATGTGGTTTTTAAATAATAGTAAAATTTAATTATGTGAGAATAGCTGGTACTATTACGTTTTTTTATTAAAATGTACTGTATTATTCATTTTATGTTGAAAACTATATAAATTAATTTTAAATATAATAGCTCTTACAATATAATTTTTACATGGTGAGTTTTCAGTGGTACTAGGTTTTAAGTCAACGATTGGAGAACACCGGCCTCGAGTTCGTGGCCATGACCACTTGACTACCACGGCCAAGCCGAAAAAAAATTAAAAATAATTCTGAAAAATATAATTATTTTTATCAAAAAATAGACTGCATCTCTACAAAAATATTTAAATCAATGAATTGATTACGTAATTTTTGTCCCAATCCATTGATATAAATTTTTTAAAAATCATGTTTGATTTAAATTTATTTTCTTCATGCCTTTAAATTTCAACATTTCTTGATTTGTTCCGGAAAATAAAATTCTTGCATTGCAAGGTTACAATCGAAGCATGCTGTAAATTTGGCAATAGTATCGCATCCATAATCAGATTACAGTAAAGTTGTTTTTTAAATCTGAGCATCTCTCCCTTGCCTCCTCTTTTTTTCTCTTTTCAGATGTCGTTCCCGTCGCTTGACCATCGTGGTAACGTAGTGATCATTGTCACAAACCTGTGGCCGGCATGTCCTTGTGCCACTCAAGACCCTGGCAGTGGTAGCCTAGTGGTTAAGGAGACGAACTCGTGGCCGGCTTGTCATGAGTTCGAGTCTAGTACCGCTGAAGACCCACTATGTAGGGAGTCACTTTAAATCTGTCGAAGCTCAAATATCCTCCCGTTTGGTGTGGTGTGAAAGTTAGGAGAGAGGGGTCGTCCTCGTCACTTGACGATGGTTCAAAGTACTTGGTCCGTCGCTAAAAGCCATCGAGTAGCTGAATAGCAAGACGTTAATATTACCACACTTATTCACTCAACACTAAAGACCCACATTGAAGAGCAGAGCTCCCCATCCTTTTTATCACCACGGACTGGTCAACGTTCAATAGTTTTACCGCAGCCCGCTGAGGGGAAAAGAACCAGAGGCGTAGCTACCACCGTATCAACGATACGTAGCCCCCAAGCTACAAGGGCTCTACATGTGTAACTACAGTACCGCTAAGAGGGCTTTCCTTTCTAAAAAAAGGGTCCCGAAGGAGTTTTGATGCGGGGTCCATTCAGAACTAGCTGTGTCAGTGTGTGTGTGGGGGGGCGTTGATTGTTTAAATTTCAGATAGTTTTGATTTAATAATTTGAATTTAATTCTATTTAAACATGCTTCTTTTCAGAACAAAATAGTTACACCAAAAAACGAATATAAAATGATTCAACACAGAGTATAAAGTGATTTTTTTAAAAGTCACACAAACTTAAGAGAAGTACAACAGAATAAATAAAATGAAAATAATTCAATGTTCCTTGTGTGGACAGGTACCGGTTCGCGGCAGTGTACAGGAGCTGATACACGTTAAATCCATCGTGGCTTAAAATCCTCACGGTGGCGTGTTGAGAGAGTTAAGAGATTGATTTGCTAGTTCAAATGACCTCCTCGTCTCTTGACCGAGGTTTAAAATTGCAAAATGTGTCGCCATTAGCCCTCGTGTAACTTCAAAGAGCAATTTTAACAATCATTCACCTCTAGCCTTGCTTTTTTTATTTTATCAATTTTTAAAATAAATATAACAGTTCGCGTAACAAATTCATACCTTATGGAATCCGATGATAGTGCCACACAGTTTAAGCGAAAGAAAAAATAAAGATAAATTTCTTGTTTTTAAACGAACGTTGCGGCATTTTGTCTGAGTAGGGAAATTTTGAATGGTTCAGTGATTCTGAAGAATTTTTTTTTTCTTTTGAAGAAATCATTGAGAACTTAATGGAATGCCTCCCCCCCCCTTCCAAACTCAAGATGACCAGAGATTATTTCTGTACTTTTTTTTCCAACGTCTGAACAGGGGTGAACTAGATTGCACAAATCAGCGGAGCGAATAACTGCAATTTGGGAGAGAACCGCTTTGTTTGATCCTAAATGAAACGCATCATTAAACCGATAAAGTATCTTGAAACTATTCTTGTCAGAAACCCTTTGTTGTTTGAGTCATAAATCATCGTTCGACTGGTTTTATTCTATTGTTAAGTGATGATGTATTTTATATCAAAATGATAAGTTATTATTCTTGATTACATTAAAAATATTAGCAAAGATAATTTATTCATAATTTTGAGAGAATACTAATTTTTGTTTATTATCGGTATTCAACATGTTAAGTTTCTATAGAAAAGAAAGCTATCAGCCAGATGCTAAATTTTATATAATAGAAATGTTTTCAATATTAGAAGGCTTTTAATATTTTTTTCAATAGTTTAATTGTAATTATTCTTCAATTATATCTAGAAGAACATAAATCTATATACATAATAGAGGATAAAGATTCACTCTCTCATCGCAAGATCTCCCAAACTATTGGCCATGTAGATAGTAATTTTTTAGAGAAACTATCTTAATATTTTACTTAAAAAATAGGTTCACTATATTTTGTGTATTGTTTTATATACACTATCTGGCCAAAAGTATCCGGTCACCCAGTGGTATGGACTTAGAGCGTCCTGAGGCACACATTAATATGATATTGATCCCCCTTTTGCATGGATGACAGCCTGCACACGTTTGGAAAGACTTTCCGCCAATTTTTAATAGGTGACTATAGGAATTGCCTTCCAGGTGTCCATCACAGCTGAAGTGAGTGCTTGTAGTGAGGATGGTCGATTTGGCTGGGTACGTAATCTGCGCTCTAATTCGTCCCAAAGGTGTTCTATGGGATTTAGATCGGGGCTCTGAGAAGGCCAGTTCAGTTTTCAGTTCGATAGGGCATCTGCCACAAACACAGACGCGTCCATCCGACTACCAGACTGTAAAGCGAGATTCATCACTCCAAAGAACAGTTGTCCACAGTCCAATGACGGTGAGCTCTACACCATTGCAATCGATGCTTCGCATTCTGTGGAGTGACGTTTGGCTTGTGAGCGGCTGCACGACCATGGAATCCCAAGTGTTTTAACTCTCGACGGACAGTCCTGCTGCTAACACTAATTCCTGATGAACTTTGGAACTCCTGAGAAATTTCCACCAACGAGAACTTGCGATTTTGTTTCACTGCCCTTTTCAGAGTTCTGCGGCTGCGTTCACCAAGTATTTTCGGCCTACCGGTTCGTTTTCTGCCGTTTCACTGCCTCGACATTTCCACTTCACAATTACATCACTCACAGTGGATTTAGGCTTCTGTAGAATGTCCGGAATCTCACGAACTGATTTCCCACAAAGGTGACATCCCACTATACTGCCACGATCAAACTCACTAAGCTCTTTTGACTTACTCATTGCCTCACAAACGCTTAAATACAATCTGACAAACCACTACCAACACTTTTATAACTTTCAATTACGTATCAAATTGCGTCACTCGCCAGAACCACTTTTTTAACAGGGGTCCGGATACTTTTGGCCAGATAGTGTAGATGCAAACAATATCTTACACATTTAAGAAATACTTTTTTAAAAAAAAATGGTACCTAAACATTAGCATGTATTATGAGTACTCAAAAATTATGCCCAATTTAAATTAAACAGGAAAAAAATTTTTTAACTAGAAACTATTTTTGTATTTTTACAGAATGATTAAAATATCTTGATTTAGATCACAAAAAAATCTAAGCTCTATTGGAAATTTTTGAAGATTTATGTCCCATTAACAAAGAGTCTTATTTTTGGCATTTTACTCTTTCGAGCATGTGCTGGTACCCTTTAATGACTTCTGAAATGTCTTTCATAAAATTACCTCCTTATATTAAAACTACTTACTATGCAGCAGTTTTTCACTAAATGGTTGGTTAGCGTCGTCCATACTGCATCGAAACCTTAAATGTTCTTCTTGACAACACTTGACGATATTATCCATCTGTCAAATACTCATTATTGAAGCTGTTAATGAACGTTTACCAACAGATGTGCCAAAAATGTTGAGTGTAAATTTCATCAAGTCATCAGTACTAATTTTTCACACATGAAGTAATTATCAGCACGAGATAAAGGGGGAAATAAATAACTGGAGACGACAGAAGTGTTGATTGGACAGATGTTTGTGACTTTAATAGGGGAAAAAGGCTTGGAAATTATATGTTTTAGTAATTTCTGTAAGAGAATAAGTGATATGTGAAAGTCTCTCGTAAATTAATTCAAGAATTTTTTTTTAATTAAAAAAGTACGACAGAAAAATAAGTATAGTGAAACTTCGAGGAAGTTCTGTCAAATCAGAATTGACTAAATGAATTCATTTTCCTCGTAATTATTATGTTGCAGTGAATTCTGGAAATGAAATAAGGAAAGATGTGTGATCATAATTCCTTCTATATTGCATAATGATTTTGCTTTGAATTATTGTATGAAATTTTGGTGTCCATTTATAAAAATATCTATTTTGATTGTAAATTATGATGCATATAAAATTTACAAAGGTCCATGGTATTTGACAAAATAATTTTAAATTTTCTTGAAGGGAAAAAACTATTACTTTTTACTCACACACACAATATATACGAAGGGGAAAAAAAGAAAATTTCAATCCTTGACAGATTATTAATTTGAAGATCATTTATTTGAAGATTATTGCAGAGATCGAAGATTATTTGTTTTGTACATTCCAGTAGTGATACCATTATTCAAATACATCAAATTTAAAAAATTTATTTCCTAATGAGTTGCGATTCTCGGTCTTAAATTTGATTTTATATTTGCTTATGTCGCACTTCAAAGCAACGCGAGTGGCCGCGGTATCCTATCGGACTCGTGGCCTGCGTGTCATGAGTTTGAGCCTAGTACCGCCGAAAACCCACCGTATGGGGGGGGGGGCGATGCTCGTTAAATCTGTCGATACTCAAACGTCTTTCCATTGGTGTGGGATGGAAATCAGGAGACGGGTGCTAGCTCAAGTGCGGTCCTCGTCACTTGACCATGGTTCAAAATGACGAGGTTCGTCGCCAAAAGCCCTCGTGTAGTTGAACAATGCGACGTTAATATTCACTCGCTCACGCGACGTTAATATTGACTCACTCGAGGCTCTAAAGTCCTCCCGTTAGTGTGGTGTGGAAGTTAGGATAGAGGCAACTCAAGAGACGTCCTCGTTACTTTACCATGGTTCAAAATTACGAGGTCCGTCACCAATAGCCTTCGTGCAGCTTTATAGCGTGACGTTAATGGGACTTACAAAAGCAATGCGCGGGCTAATGGTGACGAAATTTCTAATTATGCACATCAACTAGACGTGTAACGAGAACGATACGTGATTTGGCTCCCGACTCTTCAAACTTCCACATCACGCTATTGGGAAGATTTTGAGTTTCGACGTATTTAACGAGCATCAGCTCCTCTACATGGGGAATCTTCAATGGCATCAAGACTCGAACTCCCTACCACAGTGTTTTCCAAACTTTTGACAAATATGCACCCCTTCTATAAGTTTCGGAACGCTGATTAGCCCTCCTAAAAAATGGATGCATTTTAATATCAATCAAAATATATTTATTTTTTAGTGACATACACAAAATAATAAGGAAAGAGAAATAAAAGTATTCATAAAATATAAATAAAAGTTGTATTATAAATTGCATTCATTTGGATTAATGAGAAGGGGAAGAAATTGTTTGTGGTGAGATGACAAATCATTGTGATTTGGTTGTTAGTTTTAAGGGGACACAGTACGATTCAAATGACAAAAATCGGTCGAAAAAATCAAATCTAATTTTTTTAACCTAAAATTATTCTTTATATACTTTTCTATAACCTCACAAAATTTGAAAGCTCTAAACTTAAAAAAACGTAGAATTATAATGGCTTTTACGTTCGTTTTTATTCACATCCTTATGGCAAATCAAAACTTTAAACTTACTTATCTCACAGAAAGATAAAATACAACTAGTTTGTCTTCATATAAAATGCTAAGGCTTTTTTTTTCTATTGTGACTAATGCTTTGAATTTTTTTTACCTATTGCTAATAGTGCATGTAACAAAAGTTGGCATGCATTTTTGAATCAAAGCAATACTTATTGTTTTAAAAATAACTAAACTCAGAATTTATAAATTTTTTAATGAATTTTCAATAAGTATTCATAAAAAGAAGTATTGTACGAATACCAATCATGTTATCGCAAAATCCATACCAACTTTTGTTACACATGGTTTGGCGTACTTGTAAATCAAATTTCGTGTGTGTAAGTAAATTTTTGTAGAAGTAGCAGCATTTTAAAATCATTTCAAAAAATTTTTTTCCATAAAAAAATTAAATGACTAGCTTTTTTAGGAAATTTTTAGCACAAAATCTGTTTTACATAGTATACACACGCATAGGAGGCAAGTAAAAAAATTTTTGAAAGTCCTTAAATAAAATTTTTTGCTTAAATCGTACCATGTTCCCTTAAACTGAGATGCGTTTCCACGTCCAATAGCTTGTTCCTTTTTTGCGATTTAAGCTAAGAAGAGAGGGTGCAGTGCATATCCTCACCAAACTCCGGTGCAAAGTGTACCCTCGCCAAACTCTTTCCCTGGGGTTCGCGTACCACACTTTGCGAAACACTGCGCTTCTTGAAAACACCGGCCACAAGTTTGTGATCACGACCACTTTGCTGCTTAAAATATATGCTCAATGATTTATTTATAAGAACGAATTATATTTTCAAAAAAAAAAAAATCTGTAGGTTGTGTGAGAATTTGCAATATTCAATCGGACTATTGTATTTAAAAATAATATGAACTGAATGTACATCTCAAATGTCATAAAATATCATAGCACTAGGTTTATCCATTTGAAGATTGTGTAGCTGGCTCCTGCCATCTGATCAAAATGAGAATGTATTGTGCAATGTAAGCATTTAAATTGAGAAAATCAAAATGTTAAATTTTGACAAATGAAATAACTTTTTTTTAAAATGTAAAAAAAGTTAGTTATAAAATAAAATTAGCTTTCAATATTATACTGGAGCATCTGCCGATTAAAATATATATATATTTAAATTTTATTCAGAAAGAAAGTTATCAGTTTCACTCAAAAGCAACCGATTATCGGTATACGTACACACACGCTTATAGCTAATATAATTTGTTCTATTGTATAAATTTAATATATTTTCTTGAATGAAACGGCAGATGTCTCGTGCCTTCTAAATCTTACATAGCAAATATTTATTAAGGAGACAAATGCTAAAAGATGTTTATAAAATATGACGACAACAAGGAAGAAAAAATATGTTGCTATCCAAGACAGCAATTTTTCAATTGCTAATAACGACGTAGACGTAAAAAGCCATGAATTGCACCAATGACGTGCTAAAATAACATTTTGTAACACCATTATTTTTCATTTAGTTTCATTTCGTTCAAATTTCCGGAAACTTTCCTTTTACGTCGTTGATTATTAGAATAAAAAATGTGTTTTGTTAACTAATATGAATACTGTTTATTGCTTCATTCATTTCACTTTATTAAATCATTTATTTTGAAATAAATTATAGTTTAAAAAAAACTAAATAAACACCATTTTATAGTGAATCGAAGTTGTAACTTAATCTTTTAGTCGGCCAAATCTGGAAATGGGATCTGAAATGAGTCACCAGATGCGGGATGGGATCTGAAAATGGGAAATCATTAATCCTGATGATCCTGATCAGGACAATGGAACAAAGTTATTAAATTATTGTATTGTCATCGGTGCTGGACAAGTGAGAAAAATTTCGTATTAATCTGACGTTTTAAAGGGGGTAAAAATGGAACTCAAAGATACCGTTACATACATTTGAAGCTTAGAAAAGGGTGTTAAAATACAATACATCACGGGTGTTGATTTCTTAAGTGTACATAATGGAAAGGGTCTTGGAAACCTGTGAATAAGAATGCAACTCATATCTGGAGGCTACGGTAGCCTAGTGATCCTGATCATGGACTCATGGCCACACACACATGCATGCATACACACACATGCAGAGAGAGAGCTTTTTGTCGAATCCTGGATTCAAGTCCTAATACCACTGTAGACCCACCTCGTTGTGGTGCTGATGCACTTTAAATCTATCGTGGCTCAAAGTCATCACGCTGGCGTGGTGAAGAAATTAGAAGAGTGGAGTACTGGCTCTGGTATCTCGTCCTTTGACCACGATTCTAAATTATGAGGTCCATTGCCAATAGCCATCGTATTGCTTTAAGTGAAATGCTAATAAACACTCCCTAACTTGAAACTGATCTAGAAGAGTTTGAATTGAATGATTAGTGTGGGCCGCGGTAGCCGAGTGGTCTAGGCATCGGATCATGGCTAGCGTGTCATGAGTTCGATCCCAGTACCACTAAAGACCCGCCGTGTAGGGGAGCGATGCACGTTAAATCTGTCGAGAGCTCAAACGTCCTCCCGTTGGTGTGGTGTGGTAGTTAAGAGAGGGGGTTCCAGCTCAGGTATCGTCCTCGTCACTTGACCAGGGTTCAAAATTACGCGGACCGTCGCCAAAAGTCCTCGTGTTGCTAAACAGTGCGACGTTAATATTCACTCACTCACTTGAATGATTGGTTCGAGTCCAATTTCCCCCTAAGATAATGAGGATTATATTGCATGTTAAATCAAATTAGACCTCAAGGTTGTACCGTGGTGTGGAAATTAGGGGAATGAAGCATAGCCCGAGTGGGGGCATCTTCATGAATCGCAGTTTCTCCTTCCTCGATAAATCTTTTGCTACTGAGTATACAATAATTTAACAACCTTGAAGCGAAAAATCTTACAATAAATGTAACATTCACTAGCATAATAAATCGAGAAAATAAGGCTTGATATTATGTGACATGTCTTTTAATTTTTTTCTCTTTGTGTATTATTTTAAGGTATCCGACTACTTGCGACAACTTTTTTTGAAAAAAGGGAGATACGGAGATTTTTTTGTTGTTGTTGTTTCTAGATTTGTTTGGTACATTTTAAGAAAAATATGCTAAAATTAAGAAGAGAAAAAGAAATTATTTCTAAAATGGGGAAAAATGGGTAAAAATTTACAAAAAAATAACAAACGTGACCTATTCTGTACCAAAGGTTTATGAACAAATTTTCGCTTTTTCAATTTTAATGTGTTGCTATGTTATTCATTTTTGAAATCACCTTCAGGATAAGAGATTTTAATTTTTACAAAAACTCAAGCACTTTATCTTAGTTATATGAAATTTGCTTAAAAAAAACAGTGATTATATTAACATAAGTGACTGTAAATTTTGTAATCAAACAGTGAATGACAAATCTGAAGTTAAAACACTTCTACTATTATACAGAACATGCACAAAATTTTTTTGAGCAATCGCTGTCCGTGTTTGAGCATTTTCAAAGAAAACACATTTCGAGTAAAACGCTTTTTTTTTTAAGTATGACATCTTGCTTAAAGTAATGGCATCTACTTTTACTAAAACACTTGTAGTTTTTGTTCTAGTGAACGGAAAATAATAAATTTGGTATTTATATAAAACTAATGAGATGGCCTATAAAATAAAATCATAAAAAAACTGTCAATTTTTGCCAAAATTCACAATTTTAGGGCATTTGAATACCTTATTTTCCCCAAAACAAATGTTATTTTATGAAAACGTTTAAGTGTAGTTTAGACAGTTTTCAAATAAAAAAAAAAATTCAAAAACGAATATTTAATTCTGTATTAAGTTGAATAATTGAAATGTTTCAGTTATTTTAATTTTAAAATTACACTTAACCTAATGAAGTTAAACTGCAAAATTTGTAATCGTTTATTTGTTTTAAACAAATTATATATATATTGTATAATTTGTATATATAATTATACATACAAATTATGTATATATAGTTTTATATATAAACAAATTATGTATTAAATATATATATTTGTAATACGTGTGTACACGCGTTTTCTCTTCAACAATCTAGATAAAAAAAAAAATCTAATGCTTGTACAGCTGTTTTTCGCAAATCTCTTGTTTCAAATCCATCAGTGATTGGATGTTTTATGCATGTACTTATTTTATTGTAATAGTCAGTATTGTGTTTAACGGTCTGTCTACCACCTGTGTTTACAAATATAACTTATCTGTAAATCGTGTTAAACGTGTATTTTTCTGACTGAACATTTACCTAATACATTATGTCGATTATTTAATGAATTGCCAAAGTTTAAATACTTTTTTTTATAAATTAAGAATGATTTAAGTTCTTTAATTTATAATTAAAGAGAATAGGAACATAGAGTTCATACGTTAATTTTATTATTAAAATTAATACTATAGAAAACCTATAACTTTTTTTTATTGATCCGCTCAATTGCTCCTTGAATATTTGGTATAATTTTAGAATACAGTTTATCATTATATTGGCTCTGTACATTTATTGTAATGTATTTTACTAAAATGTTACCTTTACTTTCATTCAAATTTTAACTGAAGGTATATAACAGAATGTGTGTGTATGTTAAATATGCTAAACAATATCCTAATAATGGGGGGGGGGGATATGCAAGTTTTTATTTATTTATTCATTGTCTAATCCATTACTTACATTATGACTCACTTATTCAAAAGTATATGTACAAATTCTCAAAAATTAAAAATATGATCCTGATTTTAGGAATAAATTATTTTTGCTGGCTCTTTTCAAATAAGAAAAGGGTTATTTTTTTATCGAGATTTATGTAAACATAAAAATTATTTTTATTCTACAACATTTACATACAAGTAATTTATAGAAAATATTAATCATACACTTGATCATGTCCTAAAATAAAAACTACTTCCAAGTATAGTTCTTGACATAATCATAAATCTGAATATGAAATTGTGTATTTTTAACACCCTTTTATAAGCTGCACTTGTATGTAACGGAATCTTTGAACTCCACTTTTACCCACTTTAAAAGATCAGATTAATTCGAAATTTTGCTCTCTTGTCCAGGACCGATGGTAATACAATAATTTAATAATTTTGTTCCGTTGTCCCGATCAGTATAATCAGGAGTAACGATTTCCCATTTTCAGATCCCATCCCACATATGCCGACTAATTTCAGATCCCATTTCCAGATTTGACGAATAAAAGATTAAGTTACAGATTAGTTCAGTTAACTATAAAAGGGTGTTTTTTAGTTTTTTTTAAACTATAATTTACTATCTATATTAATGTTATAAATAGATATTATTATACAAAATAAATTATATGCCTTATAGCTAGTGACTACGGGCTTCCGAGTTGTACCTTATGTTGAATGCTGTGAATGATCCTTTTTGCATTGCGACAATCTATTTGTTTATATCATTTTCTGTCTTCTAAGTAACGAATCGTGAACTCGGACGAATGATCTTCCTTTTCAAGGCTTTATAACAATATATTTTATGTGGCATTAAACGCATAAGTCACTGGTTATGTATTTAACTGAATAAATATTGCTGGCAATCGTCCGTATTGTTTCAAATGCTATTGTTCCCAGTTTGGTACACCTAAATTGATCATAAAGTTGTGGAAGAAGTATACTTATAACTCGAAAAATGGTTTAAATTTATTCAATATTATTCAGTAAACTATTGCGAAAATGTTCTAAGTTTTTAGAATTTTATCTTGCATTATGTAAAAAAATATTTTCTATTCTTTGTCAGAAATCAAAATCTTATCGTGATCTCGATAATTCTCTTTTGTCGATGAACAATGTTTCTTCGTGAGGATTGCGTTAAAATTTTCATTCAAGTATTAATTTTAAAGTGAAATGTGTAGACACGATGATTAAAATTTACGAGTGGTCAGAAACTTGTTCTTTTCTGATATTTGATGTTTATTTTTGATATGGTATAGTAGTGTCGAATGTCCTTTTTTTTTTTTTAAATATATCGTATTTGATTGTGCTCTATAAGGCTTTGAATTTTTCTTAAACTTATTAAAGGATTGTTCGTATGTATACTTCGCAGTTTAATGTGGTTTTCCGGAATATGAAATGTTTTTATTTATTTTTTAAATGAATAGTCGATACCCTAGTTTGTTTTTGGAGTTGTATGAAGTAAAAGTGTATCTAAGAGTTTAAATATTGTTAAAGGTAAGAGGGTTTTTTTATTACATAAAGATATAAACTAATATTTAAAAAGATTTTTTTTTACTTATGGCATTCTTTGCCGTATCAAATCAATTTACGGAACTGAATTCCAAAAATCTATATTTAAATACTATCAATATTAATATAAATAAAGTCTTGAATTATTACGCTTTCTAAAATAATGGTTCCCTTCAAGGACTTTCTCTCTCTCTTGTAGGAAAATGGATGTTGGGAAACAAATGTTCCAAAAATATGTTTGATCAAGAATTTCTTTAGATTCTTTTGCATTCAAAGTACCGTAAAATCCGGCGTATGACGTGCACTTTAAATACAAAAAGTAAGATCGAAATTTAAGGGTGCACCTTATACGCCGGGTATAAAAATGAGAGCTTTAAAATAAAAAAAGAGAGGGCAAAACAAAGAAACAAAATTATTTTTCTACATATATCAAAATACTGTTTACTTAAAAGAAATGACATTCCTTATGAACTTAAAGGGGGAAAAGGGTGATCTTAAAGCTTTGGAAATATACTATTTTTTCCTACAGCTTGGGATGCCTCGAATGAATAACTTCAAAACAATAATACTGCATACGTGCATTTCAGGTACCTTCGCAATCCGCGTTATACGCTGGATTTTAAGGTATTTAAATACCGTAAAATATCTGGCGTATAACGCGCTCCTATATTTCAAGCTGGTATTTTTTAATTTTTAGGTATATTCGCCATAAAACGCGCATCTCTTTTTACGAAGAGATATGAAATGTATTATGTTTTGAAGCCATTTATTCCAAGCTTTTGAAAAAACAGTATACTTCTAGAACTATAACTCTTTTGGTCCATGAGAAATGTCAAGGAAAATAAACAGTATTTCGATTTATATAGAAGTCTAATTTTTTCCTATGCTCATCTTATTTTTAAAGCTATCATTTTTATGCTCGGCATTATAACGGGCACCGTAAATTTAGTTCTTATACTTTTGTGTTCAAAGTGAGCGTTATATGGCATATTTTACGGCAGCTAAATGACATTTGATTAGTCATTTACGTTTCTCTTAAAAATTGAAAGTTTCAGAAAGCAATGTGGCCTTTAAAAATTACTTTTCACTTTTTTTGGTCAGAACGAATTTATGGTTTTACGGAAAAACACTCAAATATTTTCATCAATTTTCAAAGTGTTAGTGTTGTAAATAAATATATTTTTAATTTTAAAAACGAATAAGAGCTGATTCGTTTTCAGACAAGCATATTATTTCAAAATGTAGGTTTATTTATTGCTAAATTCAAATCAATTCGAATCCAATAACCTAATTAAATGCTCCATTTTGAGAATAAACATAAAAATTTAGTCATTCAATTTTATTAATGATATTGTTGCAACGCTAGTTAAAGCATATAAAGAGTCAATTGTTATATTTTGTTTTAATTAAAATAAATGACTTGAGAAAAAAGCTTTTAAGAGAATTGAATTATTTATAAGAAATAAATTTCAGCTAAGAAAATGTGAGATATGAAAATGCATTTTTTTAACAACTAAGGAATCCATAAAATAAGGTAACAGAGTACTAATGCATGTACTCAGAGAAGTGCACTGTTTTAATTCTGTTTTCTCATATAACTGTATGAAAATAATGACTCGCATGCAAAAGTCGTTGTGCTGTGCTTGATTAAAGTTTGTGATATGCATACAAAAGTTGACAGCATTTTTCAACATTTACTTAGCTGTTCAAGCGCATATATAGAAAACAGGTGAACAAATTATCTTTTCAGGATTTAGATCCTTCAGTTTTTTTAACTGAAACATTTTAGAAGATCGTTGGCATTAATTTTAAATATTTTTTTAATGTTATATTTTAATAACTATGCATTCATTGGTATATCTTTGATGTACAGCTTTTATTTTCACTAAAAACAGAAATATGCATCCTTCATGTATTTGTGAATTTATATAAAATTGTGTAATTCACTCAAAATTTATTAATGATTACTTCTGTTATATTTTTGATATTGTTATAAAATTATAATTAATAAAATAATCCAACAATTTATTTTAATAAAATAACAAAATATTAAATAATTAATAAAATAATTTAAGTATCAAGTTATCTATATGTTTTCTAGAGAAAAACGATTCATTCTTGAAGAATTCTGGAAATATCCGAGCCAAACTTTTGGAAAGCAAAGCCCATAGAGGTGAAGACCCACCGTGTAGAGGTGACCGATGCACATTAAATCTGTCCAGGATCAATGTCCTCCAGTTGATGTGGTAATAAGGACGAGGGGGGGGGTGAACTCACACGTCGTATTCGTCATTTGACCATGGTTCAAAATTGTGAGGTCCTTAGAAAATAACCCCCCGTATGAAAAACTTTCATTCTCTCGCCCATCGATGTTGAAATAGAATATAGAATTAGCGGGTTTTTTTTAACAGCATTTTATGTGTTTCATTTGTATGTAACGGTATCTTTGAACTCAATTTTTACCCAATTTAAAACGTCAAATTAATTCGAAATTTTGCTCACTTGTCCAGGACCGGTGACAATATACAATAATTTAATAATTTTGTTCTATTGTCCTGATCAGGATCATCAGGATTAATGATTTCCCATTTTCAGATCCCGTTCCGCATCTGGCGACTCATTTCAGATCCCATTTCCAGATTTGGCGACTAAATGATTAAGTTACAACTGTTCGTTTACCTATAAAAGGGTGGTTTTTTTTAGTTTTTTAAACTATAATTTATTTCTTTGATAACTGGAGCCTCTGTAAGGCAGTTTTGGAGTCAGGAGACTAGTAGAACTTTCAGAGTGACATGGTATCGTGAACCTGGTCTAGGTATTTGGACCAGAGAGATATGAAACATGATTTTATTTTATCGAACTCTTTTGATAACGCTTACATACTAGTTGATTACTCTTTAAGGCGATTTGGCAATCTCCCTTAAAAGTAGCGAAAATCGCTAGATAACCTGCATATTATACTTAAATGTAACCCAAGATTTCAAGTTTGATTTGATAAATGAGCAATTAATAAAAATATGTAAGCGTTTTCAAATTACGTTCCTCTGGTTTTTTAAGATGGAGTAGAATTTGTTTTATATTATTGTGGTAAGATTTAAGTAAAACTCTCATCTGATTATTGGTTATGAAATTAATCTGGCTGAAGAAAGCACATCCCTCATCAATGAACTAATTCTAGAGAATAGTGTTTAAATCGATCTAAATAACTCTTTTTAACAAATTTATCCTTAATAAAATTTGTGGTAATTTTATTACAAATGGAAAACATTTGAATCGTGGCAATAACAAATATTTTTAAAAATTCAATTCGGTTATACGAATTATTGTACAAATTGTAGAAATAGCTTTAAACCAAAAATAAATAATAAATTCGTGCAATAGAATAGGAATGTATAATTGATTGAAAGGCCATAATAACACTTACCGAGGAGGAACATTGAAAGGCTTTACACCTCTTTATATGAGAGAAAAAGTTTATTAAATCATAAAATTTTCAAATTATTTTTTATTTAACTAAACAAATGTGTACATTTTTCTCAACGTGGGAAGTGTAAACATTAAGGCGGATCGTGGTTTTATGGTGAAAAAAATTATTATTAATCGGGACAAATTTATGTGGAAAAGATGTTCTATGGCATGAAGATTAGAACAAAAACAATTTCAAAATTTTTAATATTGCCTGAAAGATATTAAACTTTGAAATAATGGAAAGACTTAATTTTTGGTTAAATAATTTTAGAATAAAAATTTTTTCTTTTATAACATAATCCAGAACGATGATTTATTGATAAATGAGTACCTAGTAGTACAATGTAAATTGCAATATCTTATAACCCCAGTCTCTCCACAAACTGTCGAACCAGTTCGATTAAGTTCTTTTGCGGCTTTCTCCTTATCTTTCACTGCAATTTTGATAAATTTCTTAAATGTAATAATATAAAGAAATTAGTAAATGTACAAAATTATCTTGTAACCATTTAGCAAATGTTCTCTCATCGCAATAAATGTTAAAAATTACTGAAATTCCTGTTTTTCTGTAACAAAAATTGCTTTGAACTTTTACCATAAAAAGTTCAAATACCGAAACTACATTCCCCTTATTGTCATACTTAACATGAAAATTAATTATCTTTTATTTTCCCTTTCATTTATTTACCATACAGCATATTTTCCACATAGGTTTTGATATTCTGAAGAAAAAAAACTTTACGGTTCACACACCCTAGTAGTCTATTAGCTTTATTCTTTTTTTATTTACTTAACATAAATTTGTTTGGTACTTTTCCGTTTCGCCGGCTCAAATGTCTCCACGGAGGCTTTATACTCGACAATACAGTAGAACGTCGTTTATCCGAATCAATTGGGACCGTACACTGTTCGGATACGCAAATGTTCGAATAACCGAAAACCGAATGTGATCCATGCAGTTTATGAAACCGGACACTATGCGAATATTGAAAATCATCACATGTGGGAAACGGGCTTGAAGAAAAAGTAAAATAGGTGCAAAATGTCTTAATTTTACCTTGATTGTGAAAAATAATCAATTATTTTGCTCTGTACCATTGTACATCTTCGTTTTTCGCTGAAAGGTCTATGATTCTTTTGAGCAGCAGCAGTAGTTGATTGGAGCAACACTCTGTTGTTCGTACCCCTCCATAGCTGTAACGCAGGAAACGCGTCAGCATTGGATGGACCTTTGTTACTTTTATTGTTATTGCTCTCCTCGTCTTCATCCGTTTCATCGTTGACTGGGTCGGGTTCTAGCACAGAAGTCACAATGTCGTCATCATTTAACATTTTACACTCATGTCCATAAATTAAGGATAATTCAGAATCACACAAATTGAACTGTAAAATAAAAATTTCACCTGTAGAATTATCCCACACATCTTGAAGAAGAATATGCAAATTACAGAAAACCACCAGATGGCGCGGATAGTACGTCACAATGACGAGAGTGTAAGAGAGGGGTATATAAGGATTGGTGGCAAAGAAGTAAAATTGTTCACAAGCGCTTTAAAAGCCTTTCAATGCAATAACCGCATAGTTATGGCACAAAGGAAGCATTTGGATGATTTCTTACGTGGTAGAATTATCGGACGACTGAAATGTGGACGTACCTAGCTGGAAGTATCCGAGGAACTTGGAATTGCCCAGAGTGTCATCTCCAGGCTTTTGCAACGATTCCAAGATGATGGTAATGTGAGTAGATGTTACAGCACAGGTCGCCCCCGAGTTACAACGCCGAATGAGGACCGGTATTTGGAAATTACTGCCAAAAGAAAAAGACGGAGCACAGCATCAGACCTATCTCGTCAGGTCTCTTCAGCTACCAGTACTACAGTTTCAAGGCAGACCATGTACAGACGCTTAGGGCACATTGGTCTATATGTTCGTAGGCCTGTCAGATGTGTTCCCCTTACCGCAACTCACTGTCGCCTGCGATTAACCTGGAGTACAGAGCATGCATTGTGGACACCGCAACAGTGGTCTTGTGTGATGTTTTCCCGACGAGTCCAGGTTTAGTTTGCAGTCTGATTCTCACCGGACTTTCATATGGAGAGCGCCAGGTACCCGTTAACACCATTGAACGACACCGTTACGGTGATGCAGGATGGCTCGTTTGGGGAGGAATTATTCTTGGTTCTAGAACTGACCTGCATGTTCAGAGTGTAACGATGACAGGCCACATCTATCGGGATGTCATTCTGGAACAACATGTACGTTTGTTTCGGGCGCCATGGCTGCTGAATTTCTGTTTATGGATGACAACGCCTGTCCTCACTGTGCAAACATTGTAGACGAATGCCTTCAATCGGAGGATATCACCCGTATGGATTGGCCAGCATACTCACCGGACTTGAATCCAATAGAGCATGTGTGGGATATGCTTGTCCGACAAATTGCAGCCCATCAACCCCCTCCCACCTGTCTACCGGAACTTCGGAGGGCATTGCTTGATGAGTGGTGTAATATTCTCCAAGATCAGATTGATTTGATACTCAGCATGCGTAGGCTTTGTAAGGCCTGTATTGCATCTTCCGGGAGACATACTCCGTATTAACCATCATACTAACCATGCTATACTCTTTTTTTGTAAATAGGTTATTTTTTAAAATTTGCTCCAGGTTGTAAAAATCGAAATTTTTATTAATTATGTCAAACATATAGCATCTTTTTTGCTCTTTACCTTTTGTTTAATAAACAGACTTTACAAATAAGTCAAATTTGTTTTTCTTCTGTCTCTTTCTTTGCCTGAACTTCATTATCCTTAATTTATGGACATGAGTGTAAATCCACAGTCTTCTGCGTCTTTCCATTTTCTCCCTTCTGCGAAACGGTTCAATATTTAAAGTTTTGTCTGTATGTTCAAGACATTGCGCTTCCGTTTTGAATTCGAAACCATAGCAGTTCACAACTCAATAAAGGGCACGTATACACCCCCTCACTTGGAAACAAACTGACCTAATATTCCGCGAAGATGTTTACCAAATCACACAACTGATATTCCCCAACTATCCTTCACATTGCGTTTTCATGTCACCTTTGGCCTCACGTGAAACAACTGTTGAGCGTTGCACTGTTCGAAAACTTATTCATATACAGTAGTACATGTAGTTGACAAAAAAAAAACTGGTTCGGATATTTGACGCTCCGGATAATAAACGTTCGGGTAAACGACGTTCTACTGTGCATAATATATACACACACATAAACAACAATAACATAAAACAAAGCTACTGATAAGTAAAGACTGCGACTTGTTTTGAAAATGTGGTGGTAAAAGGTTAGAAACGGGAATATTCCGTTTGGCATTGTTTTGTATCATTTTTGGCGATTTTATTGCTTGCACCGGTGAAAGGGAAAAGTATTGTTTATTTTAATTAACAGCTCTAATCATCATGTTACATTAGTAAGGTTTAACAGAAATTTCGAACGCAGTGATATAATTTTACATAAATTTTCTCAAATGCCTTGCGACATAAAATCGAGAGACGCCGTAAACGGATAGTTTAATCGAATAATTTTCACTCGGCAATGACTTAACTCCCTACTTCCCTAACCAACATAATCGAATAATTGCAACCCTGATTGAATACAATTTAATTTCCGTGTAATTCTCTTGGTGATTGCGTTCACTTTAAGGCTGATTTAATAGAGATAAGCAGGACGTGTGTAGAGAAAAAGGAATAGTTAAGTAGTTGAAATCAGGCCAACTATGGCCTTGTCGGCAATTGCTTGTCTTTGTATTTGTTTATTTTAAAAGATTTTTTTAAGATTATTTTAATCTTTTGCTTCTTACATTGAGTGATTTAAAAAATTTTTTTTTTATTTACAATCAAAGTGGGATTGCAAGTGCTCAAAGCAGTATCTTCGTAAAATGTTACGGCTCCTAAGAAGAGCGACATTTTTACAAGGACAATCCAATCGAACGTTTTAGTGTAAAAAAAAAAATAATAAATCTATGAAAACATATTTTTGTTTTACCGTATTAAGTTTTTTCTATTTTAATAAAAGTTTTAGACATTTTATTAGTACTTGTAACATCTTGGTTATCTAAGACTGAAACAATCATAGTAGGAAAAAAATATAAAGACTCAAAGACGAAGTGCTGATCTCGTTTAATAATTGAAATAGAACCGAGATGAACGATATGTATTATCTTCAATGATTCCGCTGCTTAGAAACTTCGTACTACGCAAGTAATTTTTAAAAAAAATTCAGTCAATTCCTACTTTGAATGGATGAATGGAAAGTATTTTATTAACTATTGAAAAATTTAACAAGATATATAGGGAAAGAGTGAACAAATAGTAGGAATTGAAAAAAGAGCATGCTTTGTCTGCATTGTTGTAACGATGCACACCCGGTTTGGCAGAAAAACCTGTTTTCGACGCCAACTTTTGTCATTGTTTAACAATGTAACTGTTAAAACAATGAAGACGAATCTAAGTTGGTGTTTCGAAAACCAGTAATTAATTTAATTAACCGGTTATTTATGATTAAATATTTGAAAAGACTGTATTAACATCAGGTGTCATTCAGTACAAGTTTAAGAAAAATTATTTGAACTTGTGATTGAATGAATAGAAAGTATTTTATTAAGGATTGAAAATTTGAACAAGATAAATATATATAGAGAGAGAGTGAGCGAGCTATAATAGTAGAAATTGAAAAATAAGTTTAACTATTACATTAAGTATCATGCTGTATTAAGCATGCATTTATTTAAGACTTAAAAGATATGGGAAATTATTTACTATAGTGTAATAATATTAAATATTTTTGAGTTATAAAAATAATGCTCATAAAAATATAGTGTATTGTTTTGCAGTTCATTAAATACGTCAAAATCAAAGTTATTTGTAAAATAGTTGCGAAAGTTTTGGGAGAGGGAGCGCAATGATTTTTTTATGAAAAGAACGGGGGGAAATACAGAAGGGTTCGAAACTAGTGTTTAAAGCAGGGCAGGTCAAAAACCCTCGGCCAGGAAGCTGCATGTGGACCGCCTAGAATAATTTTGCAGCCCGCGAGATTCAATACAATTTTACAAAATACGACTGTTTTGTTCAATATTTTTGTTTTAGAGTTTTTTTTAAGCAAAACTGTTAATATTTTATCGCATTGCTCCTATTTACTGCGAATCCTTATTTTTTTTTTTTCGAAATTGAAATTTATCAAACAAATGGCGCTCAAACTTAATGGACGAAAACCTGCAGAATTGATTACGATGCCAAAATACACGCATTGAGATCGACTTGCAAAAACTAAGTGAAAGAGTTGGGAAACAAGTATATCACTAATTAAATAAATTAAACATTATTTGATCATTGCATTAATACTTGTATTATATTATTTGTGCTTGTATGTATGAGAAAAACAATGAAAATAATATGTGTGTCAATCTGTTTTAAATGTTCACTCCAATAAATGTTTGTAACGGATCCAAATCTAATATAAGGAAATATATTTTAATATGCGGCCCGTTTGATTATGTTTTCCCGGAGTAATCCGCGATGTCATTTGAGTTGGCCTCTTCTGTGTTAAAGCATTAAGTTAAATAAAAACTATCGCAATTTGGGATGAAATTATTGAATTTTTCCGGGGTCTTATAACAAAAGCCTTTAAATAACTGAATTAACAAGAACCGCTGCAATGGGTTTTTGTTGTTGTCGGGATGGTTAAGCTAATTTTTTGTTTTTGTGCGTGGGTGGGTGGGGGGAGATTTTGTTATGCTTGTAATATTGGTTGATCCTCCATAAATGATCTCCGAAAACACTTCTCTCATTTGTGGTGTCTACGACCGTTGTTAGTAATCTACGATATTATTCCATTCAGGCATAAATAAGTAGAAATATTTTTCATAAATTTGAATGTAACTGTTATATTTCTTAAGAATTTAAATTTCGAATGTACGGCAGTACTTTTTAACTATTTCTATACTTGAATGTATTCATCTTAAAATGAAGAACTTGGTTATTTTTTAAACTCTTTAAATAAAACTGTATTTTCAAAGCATAATTTTGGTTGGTATAGTATTAATCATTACAACAAAAATGCGTTTAGATATAATATTTTAATATTCATAACTTTCAGTACTAATGCTGCTGTTTTTGTAAAAACTAAATTATATACACATTTAAAAAGGTTTTTAAGGTATCTGACTGGTTGCGACAACTTTTTTTTAAAAAAAGGAGATGGGAGGGGATTTTTTTTGTGTTATTTTTAGATTTGCTGAGTGCATTTTAAGAAAAATGTGCTAAAATTAATAACAGAAAAAGAAATTATTGTTACTAAAATGGGAAAACATAGGTAAAAATTGACAAAAAATAGCACAAACGAGGTCCATTCTGTACCAAAGGTTTATGAACAAATTTTCAATTTTTTCAATCTAATGTGTTGCTATATTATTCATTTTTGAAATAACCTCCAGGATAAGAGATTTTTTCTTTTTTACAAAAACTCGAGCACTTTATCTCAGTTGTTATACGCAATTGCTTAAAAAAAACAGTGATTATATTAACATAAGGGACTGTAAATTTTGTAATAAAACAGTGATGGATAAATCTGAAGGTTCAAACATCTCTACTATTATACAGAACTTACAGAAAAAATTTCAGTTAATTATGTTCAAAACTGTTTTAGCAATCGCTGACCCCATTTGAATATTTTCAAAAAATCACATTTCGAGTAAAACGCGTTTTAAGTATGACATCTTGCTTAAAGTAATGGCATCTGCTTTTACTAAAACACTTGTAGTTTTTGTTCTAGTGAACGAAAAATGATATTTTTTATAAAGCTAATAAGATGACCCATAAAATAAAACCATAAAAAAAATTGTCAATTTTTGGCAAAATTCACAATTTTAGGGTAGTCGGATACCTTAAACCGTCTGCTTTGAAATAAATCGAAAAATGTATATTCTCATTTTAGAACATTTTAATTTTTATTAATATTAACCAATCAGTGACATTTATTAATTAATCCGTCAACACTGATATTTTTTGTCCAGTTTTGAAGAAAATTATAATAGTCAAGAGCATATCTTTTTTATTTAACTCAAAGAATTAACTCGAGTCATTATCAGCACCTATGGATATTCTATGGATTCGGAGGGGTAAAGTAAAAAACATCAGAGCTACAACATATAGATATTTTCGGTTGCATAAGAACAACATTGCTTGGTCTATCTGACGCAAACTTTCTTTCCTGACGTAACTATCCTTCGGCCCACAGCCCAAGTTCAGGACATCTATTCATTATATAACTCAAATAAGTATCTATTTAATTTCTCGTGTCATTTAGAGTTCACTTTGATGATAAATTAAGACACGATTTGGATGTGTTTAATTAAGACAAATTTGCCGGGACGTTCGTGAAGGAGGATTGTTTAAGTAGTGAACTTCGTGGAACTGGGCCAAGTTCTTACACCACTTTCTCACACGATTTTTTTTTGTTTTGTTCTATATCTTTTTCAATAGTTGATTTCTGGCAGATAGCTCAGACATATCCGTGAGTAAGACTCCACTATTTATACGTTCTGTTTGTACAAAGTAAAACATCAGAAGAGACTTTCCTTTGTTGAGAGTTTTCTTTTTTGTATGGTATTACACATTGTGAAACTGTTAGTGTTCTAAAATTTTTCTAATAGCTAATTGGGTTATATCTTTCTTTTGAAAAGAGAATTTATTTGTCGAAAAAGATGGGTCTTAATTTTGGTGCCGTGCCCCCAGTGCCGTCTTTAAGCTAATTTCGGGCCCTGGGCACAGAAGGTCTACAGGCTTACATCATTACTCATTCAGTCAAAAGGCGGCAGTCGATCGAGCCGATTTGTGTGATTGTAAGTCACGCACATTTATTTGTTTCGGGTTTAGACGAAAATTTGACAGCACATGCTTTGCACTATCTACTTTTATGGGCCATAGGTGAGCCTACATTTCCGTAGGGGCCCAGGGCCTCAAGAAGTTTTGAGACGTCCCTGCCACAATATGAGTAGTAGTGGGGAGGACGTTATAAGGCCAGGTACCATTAAAAAGTGGGAAGATTGATCAAGGTATTAGTTTTGGATTTTATTTTAAACCTATATTAAGCTCCAAATTCGACATACAAAAAATAGGTTTTATGCATTTTTTACCCTGTTATGGGGTAATTTCGGTTTCCTTTCATCAATTACCCCAAGCCCTCCCCCCTCCAAATATTTTGTTGCTGTTCCAAAATTTTTTTTTTTTGAGGAAGCCAATTTATATATATTTTGTCCTGAGAGATACTAAAAAAAGAAGGGGAAAAAAGAGCAATTGAAAGATTTGTGCTTAGTGGGGCATAGTGACGAGCAAAATTATATTTTTTTAAACATAGCATTTTTACGATAAATCGAACAAGTTGTTGATCTATCTTTGTTTTTCTCTACGAAATAGACAAGATTCCAATCATCTTGAAACAACATATATTCTATAGATATTTTTCACTTGGAAGACATGAGGGTTAACAAAAAATTAGTTTCACCCATAAAATGGTCGCTATTCCACTTTTATTTTTTAACATTAAACGTTACAATTACGAAAAGAAAAAGTTATCCCGCAATTCGTACCAGCACGACATCGATAGCAAAATTGGTACATGGGATTGCTTGATTGATAGAATTTCTTGCTAAATTTTTAATACATTGTTCTTAAATAATTGAATTTGTTAGTACAACGGGCTCTAGCCCAGCCACCCAGAAAGGTCCGTTGGGCCGCAGCTTGAGTATCGCTGGTCCAAGGACCTTGAGAAGTCTTAAGACATCATTGGTAAAATGCATATAATTTACCCCCCCCCCCTTCTCGCTCCCGTCACAATCAAGGGTTGAAAAATTTCCCCCTCTATTTCTCGTGCCCGTGATATTTCCGGGCTGGAGTGTTCAAAAGTAACGCGTTAAAAAGGTTAAAACTATCTATTTCTTTTGCCCGGAATTATGTCGATTTCTTAACAGATGGCTGTACCAGATTATTAGTAACATGTTTAGAGATAGCTGTTTTATTTTAAACTAGATGTTAGCACAATCAAACATATATAGTTTATATATTTTAACAATCAAACGATATGTTTTTGCAATTTTAGCTCAGTTACTTAGTTCCGTTCTTCATGAATACACGTGGGTTGCATTCTGGGATAATATATGTATATCATATATTGGAGTAGTTCTTAAGATTGACAGGGAAATGCAACGTGCAGCCGTTTATCATATATTTTATTCCAAGGTTCAGCAAAACAGTCTGTACTCCAAGCCATGACAAGACGAGATCTCTTTCAGCGTTGATCAGCAGCGAGTGAGTGGTTAGTACACGTGTCTTTTTTAAGTCCGGTGAAAGTAGAAGTCAAATTTCTTATGCGGGAGGTGGGTTGAGTTGTCCTGGTATGAAGTTTACCCAACTGATACTTGAAGGGCTGGAGATTCATCACATGTATATATTTTAATATTGTATACATTGTGAAGTTAGTCAGGAAGTGTGTGTGTGGAATCGGATTCTACTTTAAATATAAATAAATCTGCGAGTGCAGTCATAATAACCTTAAACATTGGCTTTTCTTAAAAAAATAATTTTTTGTATTTCAAGCTAAACATTTATCCCAAATTTAAAAATAAATACATATATTGAACATACTCTTATATATAGTTTTATATAATTTTCTTGAATAAAAAAATAGGCACTTTTAGGACCGTTTTCTTCAAAATTATGCGACCGTCAAGGGATTAAAATTCACATGCACATTATCTAACAGGAATAATTAAATGACATAATCTAGTGTGATCCTCTTCATATGACCATGTGAATTAATTTATGAAATCCATAGCCAGTTAATTTTTGCTATAATATTAATAAACTGCACATGTACGTTTGTTTAATTGCATGAATGTTGTTTAAAATATTCTACATTACACTACGTTGGGGAATTTCTAACAACTAGTAAATTTCACTTATCTTATCCACTAAAAATCTTCTCCAGAAATAAATCATCTTCTTATCATTGTTTAATTAAATTTCATAGAATAAAGCTTTTTGTATTCAAATCAACGACCTTCACTAAATAATGAAGTATTATTTTTAATCTCGGACTAGTCCAGTGTTTTTAAGCGGCAGCAATGGCGCCTTTTATAAGTGTCAATATCTGATCTAATCTGATAAGAAAAATATTTTCACCCTACATAAAAGATTTTAAAAAATATTCTGGATGAATCACTCATTTTGTAAAGAAGCGAAAGATAAACATTCTAATTTTATGTGATATTTACAAAAGAAAAAAATGTTGCTTGTTAAAGAACCGAGAGTAAATAGATTTTCAATATCAAAGACATTCTTCTTGGAATAAAAAAAATCCGAGAAAATATCAATGATGATGTGTGTGACATTACATACCAAATTGATTTTAAATAGAAGCTAAAAAAAAAAAGAGAAAAAAAATAAACAAAGTTTATGTTGTTCAAATAAGAATATTTTACAAAGGGACGAATGTCTCTTATTTCGTATTTTTTAAAGTATTGAGATTATACATATTCTAATCTTCTAATATTATATATATATTCTAATCTTCTAATATTATATATATATATTCTAATCTTCTAATATTATATATATATATTCTAATCTTCTAATATTATATATATATTCTAATATTATATATATATTCTAATATTATATATATATTCTAATATTATATATATATTCTAATATTATATATATATTCTAATCTTCTAATATTATATATATATATTCTAATATTATATATATATATATTCTAATATTATATATATATATATTCTAATATTTATATATATATTCTATATATATTTCAGTAAATTGAAGGATAACAGCGTGAAAAAATTAAATCATGTGTATTCGTTGTATTTCTATAGAAATATCGTTGCTTTTGTAAAATTTTTAGTTTGTCTGGAATGGCAACGAAAAGTTGATTTTTTTTAAGACAAAAGAACGAAAAAGAATGTCGAGTGGTCAAGATAGTTCTCTCGTTTTGAATGCTAAAAAAATTATTTATCTTTACAAAAGGATGCTATATTTTTTGTATTAATAGAGCTTTATATTCATTTGAATACGAATAAATTTTAAAGAATATTTGCCATCTAAACAGTAAGTTAATACTTAAAAATAATTTTCCAGATTTCTTATTAAATTTTTTTCAAGAAATATCTATTTTTTTTTTTTTTTTTTACTTTTTGATTTATTTCCAGAGGTGCGTGTTACAATAAAACAAGTAAGCGATTTACTTCGATCAAAAAAAAAAAAAATGTTTGTTTACGTGCCTACTGCGTTTTATTTATTTGCATGTATGTTGCCTTCCGGTATTTTCTGTGCTACGTTCGTTAGCGAAATTTATACGTTAATAATGACGTGGTATTTACTGAAATAACTATTTAACACAAACATGCACACTGGGATTTAATATCATGTGGGGATTGGATTTCATGTTTCTCTTTCTCGTGACTGAATAAAATTCCACAACAAAATAAAAAGCAGTTTGCGAAATTTGGTGTCTTTTTACAAGCTTTTATTTAACTTACACTATGTATGTATGTAATTTGTTCGGGTGGAATCTTGCAACTGAATTTTGAAGCTGATATCTTCACCACATTAATCTGAAATTTTGTATACACGTTTAGTTTGGATGACAATGCATGTTTTGACCATTTATATTCCGATATTGCAATTAATTAAAAAGATATTAATTAAAAACGTCAATCTAGTTTTGGGCGCCAACTTCGATATATCTGCTTTGTGTTGTAATTATGTTATTATTACAACAATGACAAAAGTTGGCGTCGAAAATCGGTTTTCAGCCAAACTGGAATTTCATAACGTTGCGCTATTGACTGTATTAATTAGCTTTGTCTAAAAAATAATTATACATTTCTACAACGTAAAAATAATTTAATTTCTACAATGTATGCAATTTTTTTTTACAAATTTCTATCTATTTACCTTGGACTTAAATCCAAAACAAAAAAAGTAAAGCTGTTTTTCAAGTAGATTGGTACATTAAATACCTTTCTCAACGCTGCCAAGTTAAACTGAGATGGAGTATTGTAGAAATTCTTCAAAAAATGTATCTTTTAATCTATGGAACTCAGACCTAAAAAATTACAGAATTGGAAAGATCATTTATTTCGTCCCGATATGGTATAATGTTTTTACAAAATAAAATTTGTATTTCTTACGATTTATTTAAATGAGTCATAATCGATGCGTTTTTATGAAAATGTCTAAATTGTTGCGCATGAATTTTTTTGTTTAAATGAATCAACATTCCGTACTAAAACAGCTTATGCTTTGCTCTTTTAGAATCAGTCATTTAAAAATAAAATGCCGAAAACTTTTTTTTACGATTTTTCAAAAAAATACTCAATTTTTATTAAACATTTAATAATTTCATCATTTATGAAGATAATCTCATAAAACTTCTTTTTCGTGTGTAGAGCAATATTACCCAAGATCTGTACGAAGATTGAAAAAAATGCTTAAAAATTACAATTTAAGAAAAAAATTGTGTTTTTTCGTCTTGTCCCCTTTTTGCGAGAATTCATTTAGCTAGACTGTTTGAAAATAACCGGCAAACATGCGTCAATGATGCGACAATGATGCGTTGAATGAGATGAACAGACTGAGAAACATGTCCAGTGATAACTAAAAAGTAAAAAATAAATTAAAAGTAAAAAAAACCTTTTTAAAACCAAGCTTTTATTTAAATGCGCTAAAAAGAATAAAATAAACTTTTTCTGTAAAACTTTTTTTACTACCAACTTATAACGTCATTACACAATTTATATGATATAAAAGCTTGTCGCGAGATTTATTGCAGATAAACAAGTAAACTGATCTGATTGATTTTAATTTGTAAAAATTTCAAACTAAGTAAATAAGAGTAGTTTAATCTCGCGACGAGCTTTTATATCATATAATTTGTGTAATGACGTTATAAGTTGGTAGTAAAAAAAAGTTTTACAGAAAAAGTTTTTATTCCTTTTAGCGCACCTTATAAAAGCTTGGTTTTAAAAAGGTTTTTTTTTACTTTTAATTTATTTTCCCATTGCTAAAGGCATGAATTAAACTAAGATTTTAAATTTATTTTTTGGCGTGATATATATAAAATTTGTATTGGTTGTATTTGTATTAGCAAGAATGCCAACGTTCATGATAACTCGCCAAATTGGCAACCCCGTTTTAGCATGTGTAGTACGCGCTAAATTGGCACCCATGTGCTTCGTTTCATATAATGTCACCAATACGGTTGCGATAACACGTATTTACCAATTGATTTCATAATGTTAAATTTTTTAATTCACTAAATTTCAATAATTTTCTTTCAAAATGTTCAAATTTGTATTTCCCGTATTTCAAATGCATTTGTTTTGATATATTACTTATTTCCTCCAATTGTCGATATAATCTGGCGAACTATTATAGAGGTTGCCAAAAGAAAATCGGTTTCGCCCAGAAGCATCAATATGCTTCATTTTAAACCAGATATTGCAACTCTGTAACAATTTTTATTAAGAGTAATTGGATATAACAAAAATCGGCAAATAAAGCTATTGTAGACTTTTTCCAATTTTCGTATGGAGACAATAAATTCCTTTTGATTCGCATCTTTTGATTTAATTGTGCTATTTTCGAGATAGTTTGTGCATTAATTATGTGTACATAAAATTCTGTCTCCTCATATTTTAGTGTTACAGAACAAGTGTTTAAATGATCGACTGTATTCAAACTAGCTTTTCCTGTCAAGAAATAAAAAGAAATATCAGCAAAAGTGACGTCTTCTAATTTTTACAAAATTCAATTAGTTTCTCAAAATTACTCATTTGGAAATTCCAGTGTCTTGATCAAAATTTAACTGTCCCTCATCCTCCAGTCGATTTCAAAATCGTAAGATTTATCTCCGATATCTATGCGACCCATTAGAGGGGAGGGAATAAAATCGCCGATAGCTTATTTATCGCAGCCACGATTCAGAATTTCGAGATTCACCGCCAGTAGACTTTTGTTGCTTCAAAATGAAACGTTAATGAACAATTACACATTCGGCAATAACCTGTTGTGTCTTATATTTGTTTGTAAAAGTTAAACTAATCATATTTGAAAATTTCTGAATATACTCCATTGCATTTTCTTTTGTTCTGAAGATTCTATTTGAGATGCTTAAGAATTAGCGAGTTCTTGCATATTTTTTTTCAGGTAACGTGATTGTAATTTTTGTCAACTCTAATGAGAAGAAAAAAATTCTTAAGAGCATAAGTTTTTACCTCATATTAGAGAAGATAACGCAAATTTGAAACATATTTTCAGTTAGGAAGATTTTTCAAGTTATATTTAACATATATGAAGCAGCTCATTTTAATACGTAACTTATTGCTACTGGAAGAAATCCTTGTCCCCCTATTTATAAGTTTCCTGTTTCTATGCAATGAAGTATAAAATTTAAAAATCTATTTCGTTAAAGTCAAAATTTGCTTATTTTTTCAATGTTTGTAAAATTTAAGCATACAGTAGGATGTGAACAAGTGTTACAAAATTAAATAAACCTGAACTAATAGTGGGTCATTTTTTTATTTGAAAGTTATTACTGTCGATTTTTTTCTTGTGGAATTACATGAAGACAACTTTAGTTTGCTCTACTCTAATTGGTAAATAAATAAACGCTGTTTTGGCGCCACGCTGGCTGTCTTCATTTAAATCCTCTGGTTGTTGTCCGGGTGAAGGAGAGTTGTAAAGCTCCTGTGTAGAAAGGAACTCTCGTTACTCACAAAAAACCTTTTTGGACTCTATCCAAGATTGTCTTTAAAATACTGACTCGGTTTTTTTTTCAATGGGACCAAATATACAAAAAAAAAAGCTTACAATCCTCGAATTTGGAAGAACTTGGGTACTTAAAATCCTGGAGTGTAATTACCAGACAATCATTGAACCTGAAAAAAAAACATTCTATGAATAATTGCACATAAAACATTCTTATAGGATAGCTTTAAAAGCCTTAATCATGCACTAATTGACATTAAAAATGCAATACTAAGCAAAAGTGATGAGAAAGTGAAGAAACTAGGTAAATAGTCAGAAACGCGAACAATAAATGTTTTTTAAATGGTTCTCATAACACAGAGCGAGAATAACGATAGCTCAGTAGGTTATAGGATTTCCGCGGAAAACGATATACGGACCAACACATCTAGGTACAATGTCAACGAGAGTACTGTGATGTTCTTGGTACGGATCTCCATTCTATACCAACCACTTGTCTTGTTTCATATTCTGGACACGGAGGTCGCAGGGCTTACAAATGGCATATGATCTTGTGTCACACATGTTCTATATTAATGAGAGATCAGGGCAGAATGGTGGCCAGGAAAGCTTCTGACATCTTGCAGACGTTGGCTGATGCATGCATTTGTGTAATCGTACGTTGTCCTGATAGTAGAGATCATTGGGCATCATCAATGGAGGAATAATGTCACTGACAGCAGCACATCATCCACGTATTGTGGGGCCGTCATAATGACCTTAATTAAATCAAAGTTAACCTGCTATCGTACGTGATGATACTCCGAGCTATAATACCGTGTTGTTGAGGATGGGGCCAGAATGAACCCATCTCCACGTTGGTGACACTCGGACGAATAGAAACGTGATTCGAAGAAGAACACGACTCTATACTTTTCCGTTGTCCCCCATGCTCTAATCTAGCGCCATTGTAAAAGGAATCGTCTACGCTGAAGGATTAATGTCAGTCGTCTGAACGGACTTCTTGAGAATAAGTCACTATGAAATCGATGAATAATGGTTCTAGTCGGTATGGGTACATCAAAGGCTCCTACTCATTCTGCAAAATGGCGGCAGAATCAGCTTGTCGCTGAATGTGTATCCACGCCTGCTGTCATCCCTTTGGCTGCACCGACATCCCTCAAATCTTGTACACTTTTTCCAGTATTCTTTGACGCAGCCAGTAAATTACGCATGTGTCTACTTGGATTATCACCTGAGATATAACACATGGACCAACTTTCTCTTCTCAGCCCATTCACCATGAATTTTGCTAAAATAATCTCTTCTTACTCCTTGACTTGCTGTGGTGTCTGTACGCTATCAGGTTTGAGAGGAGGTTTACGTTTTAAAGCCAGAGCTTGTTCTTCGGAAAGTTTGAATCCTTAACCAAATGGGTTTTCTTGGATCGAATTATCAAAGTTGTTGATAATCAAAGTGTCTTTGAATTAATCGCATAATGGCATTTTTAGCAATACGCTTCTATTTCGAAAGCATAATAGCTGTTGAAATTATAAAACATCTGCAACTCAAAGCCATTACTCAATTCATGGCACACAACTAGCGTTGGAATAGCGGCAAGGAGAAATCAGGGAGTTCTTTCTGCCGCACCCTATACATTTCTTTTTAATTCAATAATACTAAGGAGTTATATAGTTTGGATATATTTATATATAGATTAAACATGGCCTTAAAACAAACAAATATATGTACTACTTAAAACACAAATATTTAATCTCACGAATTATTTCTAAAACTTTAATGGTGATTTATTTGGCAAATTTTTAAAAAAACGTTTTATATTCTGGGTAAATTTATCTCTGTACTCACTATGTAGAAACTTGTAGAATAAGATATGAATTCTTTAACCGTGGTTCAAACCAACTTATTACATTGCCAACTGCCTGTTATATTAGTATAGTGCAATATATATTTATCACAATGCAAATAAATTGTTATTGTTTTAAGTCTAGTATTTGAGATAATTTCAGCCACTTTGTTCGTTGAGCTACTTAAATAACTGATTTGGAAATCAGTTCTTGTTTTGACCAGACTTTCCAGAGGGTGGTAGCAACAAAGTCTTTTGGCATATTTCCGAGGATTATTTTGGCTCTAGCTGCAGTAGAACACTAGCTTACCATCAACATTTTTCTTTGATGGCGTCTCTATTTATTTTGAGAAATGTTAAGAGCTCGAACCGAATAGTCTTGGAGTTTGAAAAATTTCTTCTCCGTTTTTAATAATATAAAATTTGATGAAATTTTGTGTTTTAGCTGCATTTTATTTACAGTTCCAATTGCTGTTCAAAATTTCAATTTATGATTGAGTTTGTTCAAAATAATTGCAGCTATAATTTGTACTTTTTTTTGCTTGAATAATTGCAAAATATTTTCTATGAAAGAATTGCCAAAAAGTAATTATATTAATATTGTAAGGGTGTACCAAAAAAGTTTGTGTTGGTAAAATCTTTATTAAACCAATATATATCGCCAAATTTCACCAATTTTTTATTATTCACCTTATATTTTAACCAAATCGTGTGTTGCTTCAGAAGCAAAGCAACTAACGAAATTTTCCAGTTAATGTCTAAGAAATATGCTTTATATTTAAAACATTTTGAGTTCCCTGTAAATCACTGCTTGAACAAAAGAATTTTTATGAAATTAACCAATTAAAAAAAATAATTGCCATCTAAAAATAGTGTTGTATTACGGATTGATTTTATTTCTCAATGAATCGTGGGCTTAAGAAGTTATATTTAGAAACAGAATAATGATAAATAATTTGTTGTTAAACTAACATTCGCTTTTTTAGGATAACATGCTTGATTCTTTAAGATGTTAATAAAAAAAAAATTAAGTATTTGAGATTTTTTTTTACTTACCCCTTTTAGTTTTTCCCCCCGTGAGCTACTTTTAGAAAAAAAATTGCTGTTTTTCTTTTCCTTTTTCTCGGCATGAAAAAGTGTTTTGTTTTTCTATGGTTACTCACAAACAATTATCGATGCCAATTTTTTTTTCGTGTTTAGATACAAAGGTTTTTCCCAAGACACGAAGGTTTCGCCTTTTCGTAAATCCAAACAAACTGAAAATTATTTATTGTATTTATCCATATTGAAAAATTTTAACAATTTTATGTTTCGTCAGTTAATATTGGAAGATTTTTATTTTTTATCAACACCACATTTAATAAATACATAAAATAATATATATCTGCAATCAGTTATTTTTAATCAGATAAGATTTATTTAAAACCGTTATTTTTAGAATTTTTAATTTTCTTATTTTTATAGTTTTTTCAGGCTATCTTATTACGAATGTTTTTCTTTCAATTTCCCAAAACATTTCTCACACATATTAAACTTCCTTTCCCTCTCTTTCAGTCTTTTCCCCTCCATTTTGTTTTATTCTTCTTTAATTCCAAAATATCAGTTTTGGAGAGAATAAAATAAAAGATACTGATTTAGAGATTGATCACACACTTTTAAAATCATTCTAAAATTCTTAGTAAAATTTTTACTTTTGTAACAAATATTTTATTTGTGCATTTGCTTTTAAATGCTATGTCTAATCTTATAAAAAATATTTAGTCTACGCTTCGAAACCATTATGGAAGGGGGAAGCACATTCTAACACATTTTCTCAACGATTTGTACAGGTAAAAATATTATTCCTTTTTCATTTTCACTGTGTCATTCCTCTTTCCCTCATCGATTGATTCAACGCGCGAACTTTTGGCAGCTTCGCGCTCTTTTCCGACTTCACGATTTTGGCACTTACCCAAATCTGCATTTGTCATAATTGCCAGGTTCATTTCAGTGAAGGAGAGAAAAAATTAAAAGCTTCTTTTTTTTTTATCTTGTTGTGCCTATTTAAAGGCCAGTGACCGCATTATTTTCGGACTTTTTACAAAAAAATAAATATTTAGGGCTATTTAATTTTTTTGTTTAAAAAGAAATACTTTTAATTTTTAAATTAAAAAGAATTTTGCTTACTTTCATGCAAGGAAATTATTTGTATATGTGGTATTTTTTCCCGTAAGCAAATATAGGTGTAATAATTACAGTGAAAATCGCTTAACACGAAACTGAATGGACTGAAATATTTTTTAGTGTTAAAGGATATTGCAAATATATGTATGTGTGTGTATATATATATAGCGACAAAATTGTTTATTAGTTTAATTTATTTACATATATACGTATACATGCATATATTTAATAAAAACATCCTCAAAAACTTTATGAAATTAAACATAAAATTTTCAAATTTTTTGAAAAACAAAACATTTAATGAGTTTTTGTAAGATAATCTGATATTTTACTTTGCATTGTTTTTTTAGCATTAAATCGTCAACAGATTGTTTGATATAGTCCATTTTGTTCATTTCACCTTCAGAATGTACGTCTCAATAACTGAACATACTTTTTATGATGTTCCTAAATCGGATAACTTGGGAACAGGAGTTGCATTATTCATTTCATTTTCATCATCGGAATCTGTATCAAAGATATTTATGAGCTGTGAACAAGCTCCAAAATGTCTTTGTCCGTCATAATTGGGGCTGTGTGCACACATTATCATCGTCTATTGCAACAAATTCTTCCGATGATACAATTCGGCCGGTGTTTTCCGTATTTTGTTCATTCCCAGAAGGGAAATCTTTTCGTGTTAAGAGGAGAGATCCTAGAAGTCTAGATCCCCTCCCCCCCGAGGCCCTGGATCGAGTTGAAATATGCTTGAAAACATTCCTCGTTATGAGATTTTATGCCTAAACATTAATATTCATAAGGGAAAAACATTACTAAATGAGAAAATTATGCTCCTAAACAACACGTAGAAAAAGGGAGTGGGGGATCATTATCACGATTCGAAGGATAACAGATGTATCTTTTTTTAAGAAAAGCACAAAATATGATTTGATTCAGGGTAGAAAGATTAGCATTTAAAATTTCGCACCTGACTATTATCAGGTAAAAATTCCATAAATAAGAAAATTATATTCTTAGAGTACATAAAGTAGGCGAGAGAAGAAATACTATAATCACGATTATCTAGATAAGTAGACACATTTTACATTGTATGACCTTTAAGAATTTTTTTACAAGTCTGACATTACAGTATTCCTTTGAATACTAGGAGTTTGATGTTTCTGTAGGAAAAAATTCGTAGTCTTATAGAGAGAGATGTGTATGTGATATTGTGATAAACGACGGAAGAGTTACTTTGCCTTGATAATTTTATATAAATAAATTGATAAATGCAAGTTTGTAGCATTTTATTTTCCTTTCAATGTTTTCCAACAAATAAAATTTGGATTCATTTACCGGAAATGTGTGTATATATATATAAAATATGTGTGTAAGGCAATTTTACTTTTTTAATGTATAGTTATTTCCATTTTACTGAACTAAAATATTTGTTTCTTAAAAGCAAGTTAATAATTTTATTTTCGGAGATATGGCATTTGAAAAGTTTTTTACACGAATTTTTTATTAAGCAAAATTTTCTAAATTATCCATTGAAATTTTCTGGTTTTGCAGTTACTGGCGTTTTTTTAATGGATATTGATAAATCTTCATTGGTTTTAGGTACTTGTCTGTACTAAACCTTGCTGTCTTGTATAAACCGTGGTGTGATGTAGCTCTTTGAAAAGAGGTCATCACAGGCCTACTCAGGGTCATCCTTGTCACTTGATCGTGACTATTGACGATCTTATTAGAAATTTTAAAGTCATTAATATTTTAAAAAGATGAAATTAAAAGTTATAAGTGAAATTGATGACCATTAGTGATATGGTTATGATAAAATGAAAGGAAGAAATTCTTATATAGCAAGAAGAGAAATAAGCACGTGTTTTGTAGCCGTTCTCTTATAAATCTTTTACATTGGATAAAAAAAAATCAAACCTCAGAAAGATTTAAAATTCCGTCATTTTTGTAAATAATATGAGCTAGTAAACTATTCAATTGGGTCCATTTGACAAAGCTTCAAAATGGAAAAAAAATGCACATTGAAGGACAATTTCTGCAAATTTTTTTTTCAAAGAAAAGTTTTTTCTTTGTCGCTTTGAAACCTTGCTTTTTTTTACCGAGTTGGGAGTGTTCCGCTAGCAGCGTGAATCTTAATTCATATTCTACTGGTAAATCTGCTGCGCATATTTTTTTTTCTGCACTTGTCCTTGTAACAACGAGAATATCAACTGGATACTTCGTAATATGATTAATAAAGTTCGCAGCTAAGAGTATTAAATAAGTTTCTATTTAGAATTTGCCTACACAATAATTTTACCGAATAAAAAAATTTTTTGACTATTTATATTGCAAATTTAAGACCAAAGGTAACTGGAGTTGTGTTTTAAGACAAATCTTATTTTAAATCAGTCAACGAAGTTTGTTTAAAATATTTGTATTTTGATCTTTTAAAAATATTAATAGTTTGACAGTAAAATTCTTTTAAATGGTGAAAAGGAAAGTAAAAAGAACAAGTGCAAGTGTTTTTGGTTATGAATGATTTTCATATACATGTATGATGCTTCAAAAAGAAAATTTTCATGCACAAAAAATACGCAGATATGAACAAAACGTTATCTCCAAGATTTAACAAAGGAAAAAAAAGAAAATATATAAAATTTGAAATCAAATTTGGCTCTGTCACCAACATTTCGCTATGTTTCCTTTGAATCGCTATTATAAAGTAAGGAACGGCGTTGCTTGCTAATATAATTTTAACATATAATAAATACAACAGACAGTAATATTAACGTATTTACACATCCAGATATAAATTACTTGCACTATTTTAAGCGTTCATTTCACAATTTGTAACAATGTGTTACTTTTGTTGAGCAGAGATTAGCTTAAGAAGGTGTTTTCAAAAATCGAACCACAAGAGAGTTACGGGGCATTTTTAATAAAAATCCTTTTTATTAGTTATTAGACCTTCAGACTTAAAATTTAACAAATATGGTTTTTTTGTTCAGCTGAGATATGCCAAAAGTTTTTTTTTTAATTTTACGTGAATTGCAAATTTAACTCATCAAAAACTTCTTTATCCTTCAATCTGTATTGTTTAATTGTTCAATTTACCCGTGCGAAGAACAGGTGTACCATGCACACAGCTAGTATTATATAAATATTATGCTAAAAATTATATAAAAAGTAATTTTTCTTTAAAAAAATTTTAATTGAAAAACTTTTTTTAATCCAAACTTTTAAAGTAACTTCTACAGTCTTTTTAAAGTTATATCGTTAAATCTTTCGTTGGAACAAAATTTAATATGAAATGCAAACAACTTAGAATGTTTACGCTTTAATGTTATCTACGATTAAAAACATTTCTACAATCTTAGATAAAAATAATTACTTATGAAAGATAAGTATTAAAAAGTCAATGTTAAACGGATAAGAAAAAAATAGTTTCAATAAGATTGTAAACGAGATACGAAATCTATTAAGATAGCTATATTATTAACGGGAATAAGTATAAAGAAAGCCTTTGTAAAATCGATAATGCTATAAAAAATGGGAGGAGAAACAATTTTCGATAAGATATTCATGTAAGATATTGCCTGTATAAAAATAGATTACGCATATTTAAGAACTTTGCTGTTCATAACTTGATCGGTTTGAAGGAAACATTTCTGAAATACCGTAAAATCTGGTGTATAACGCGCCCCTATACATTCAAGCTGAAATGTTTAATTTTTTTAGGTATATTCGCCATGCAACGCGCGTGGCCGCAGTAACCTACTAGTGGTCAAGGTAACAGACTCGTGGCCGACGTGTCATGAGTTAGAGTAAAGGTTCCCAAACTTTTTTATCTCATAGACCCCTTTCCATGTTTTCCAGTTTGGGTAGACCCCCTGCTTAATAAATATTGAATCTTTACAAATTTATCAACTTAAATGTCTTTTTGACAGCTGGTACTACTGCTTTAAATGAATTAAATTTCTAACTGTAATGAAATATAGTAATTAAAATTTAAAAAGCACATTTTAAATAAATAAATGCTTTTTTAAGGGGAGGGATGAGTCTGACACTACAATAACAAATTTTCAACATTTGGCACCGATAGTGTCGGGTTTAACCTTAAATCTCTTCTGTTAGTAATGTCAAGTTTTTCTTTTGTTTTAGAGATTGGCAACCGCGCTGAATCTCGTTCTCAGTAGGAAAAGCGATTAAAAACGTCCTCACGATATTCCATAATTTGGGACAAATAATAGGTTGCCTTTTTAAAGCCAACAATTGCTGATATCCATTTCCAAACTTTAAGATCTTCATTAGTGCTTATTACGATAAGTTCCTATTGTAATGGGGCATTTTTTTCAATGTGGTCATATTAATTCATTGCCTACTGTGATATTACCATAGTCAAAGCATTTTCAAACCTGGTTTCGAAATCTGAAAAAGGCATTTAAATATTGAAAGTAGGTTAAAGCATCCTGACAGATTTCCTGTGACATACTGAGAGAATTCGGGACCTTCAGTATTATACTTCTTTAGCTTAACTCTAAAAAGAAATGCTGGAATGGTTCTTGTTTTACTAAAATTTATGCTGTCACCTTGTAAGGACAAATTAACCCTATTAAATTTAGTAAATATATCTGTTAAATGGGTAAAATTTGGTTTCCACTTGTTTAAATTTTCTTTTAAAGACACGATCTAGTTTATATAAGAGCCACTATCATAGACCCCCATTTACACCTCATGGACCCCCAAACTATTTTTTTGCTGACGTGGACCCCTTGGAGGTCGTCATAGACCCCTGGGGGGTCTATATAGACTACTTTGAGAACCACTGAGTTAGAGCCTAGTTAGAGCCACTAAAGACCCGCTGTGTAGAGGAACGATGCACGCTAAATCTGTCCAGAGCTCAAACGTTATCCCGTTGGTGTAGTGTAGAAGTTACAAGAGAGGGGTCATCCTCGTCACTTGACCATTGTTCAAAATTACGAGGTTCTTCGCCAAAAGCCCTCGTATAGCTGAATAAGAAGTTAACATTTATTCACTCACTCACGCCGTGTAACGCGTACCCCTTTTTTACGAAGAAACATGAAATGTACATGCGCAATGCTTATACTTTGGAAAAAAATCTCGAATAACGACTTCAAACTTTAGAAAAAAATTAGAATATTTCTAGGAACCACACAGTCCTTTAAGTTCATAAGGAATGTCGTTCCTTTTAAATAATTAATATTTTGATAAAAATATAAGCCTAATTTTTTTTTCTATGCTCATCTTGTAACTCGCATTCTTATACCCGGCTTATAACGTGCACCCTTAAATTTCGAACTTATTTTTTGTGTTAAAAGTGCGTGTTATAAGCCGGATTTTACGGTATGTACATTAAATAAAGTTTCCCGTTTGAGATATTAAAGAACGATCGATTATTTGTTACATTTGAGAAAATGATACTAATGAAAGTATATGCAATTACGTCACTCTTTGAAGACTGCTTCTAAAAGTCATATGAACTGTTCTGAAACTTGAATATTACATAACAGGGTCACGCGCAAGTTTCCTTGACTCTTACTGGCCCCAAGGTTAAATGTTTTTACAGTTCTGTACCATCTAAATCATTTTTTCCATATCCTTTTCTGATATTGATTTTTATGAACCTAATTTTGATAAATTTTAGAGAAAAAATTAATAATTGCCACAAACCAGTTAAACTATGAAATATGTTTTCTGTTGAGTAAAAAATGTGTTCCTGAAACTCAAATGTCTGTCATTTCGCTTAGAAATGTAGTAAAGACGAGAAATTGAATTATTGATTTTATCCTCATTAGAACTGCTTTGTATCATCAATCGTCTGCTTACATCAATATTGTCATCAATATTAATGAAACAGGAAAGTGCTACTGTGATTTGCTAATAAATATATCTCAAGGAAAAATTTTTCGCATCACTTATGTGAAAATTTCCTTTATTAATTGTGATCTCTTGCTATTCGTCGTCTTTTATGTTAATTTGTAGCGAAAATTTGGAACACCGTACACGATATATCTGATAATATTTTAATTAGAATGTGAATTGTTTGATTTTTATGAAGCCTGTTTTTGTTAGCTTTTGAACAATTCACTGAGGAATATTTTTTAGTAAAGCAAAGCATATATGTGGTTCTTTTTGTCAATATTTTTCTACATTATCAACTACATCGCTTAATTACTATAGGGTAATTCTCTGTAAAATTTGTCATTTTTACCTTTATAAAATTTATTTCAATATCGGAGAGACAATCTTGAATTTTCCAATAAATTTTGAGTTTTTTTTTATAATTGTATTTTTATATGCTGCTATGTTTATAATTTTAGGTAAAATTATAAGTATTAAAGAGGAATAATTGAATGCCAGTTATGTTTGATCGTGGAAATTGTTTACTAATATGCTAATTTTTTAATGCTTTTTACAAAAGAAATGGATATATGAGGGATGTAGGAAAAAATTCACAATGTGTTAAGTAATCTGCGTTTAAAAGGTGAAAAATGACATTTTTTCTGTGTTTAGTGTTTATAAAAATGAGTTTATAAAAAAAACTTCAATCGAATATAGAAAAGTATTTTCAGATGTTTCGTTGTTCACTGAAAAATATATATATCTTTGGTTAAAAATTATAAAAGAGTAATTATTTAATGTTTTTAAAGACACGTGTGGAAAAATATTTAAACCTTTTTCATTACAAGAACTTACTGCATTAAATGTTATATTAAAATTAAAGGGTATATTTTAAAAATATAGCTTTTTATCTATCCAAACCATTTTGACGATTCTAAAAAAATTTCAAATGTTGTACAAACATTTTAAGAAGTATACTTTTAATCCATATATTAAATAAAGACTCTTTATAAGTTGCATAAAAAATAATGCAATTTGCAACAAATTTTAAGATGGACGAATTGAGGAGAATGGAAAATCATATCGAACAATGCATTTCATTTAAAACATTTTTTGTAAAGCATTTGTCATATCATTTGGAAATAACGTATTAATCTTCCTTTCTTGTGGTATAAATGAAATAGAAGATGTACGACTGAAAATTTATCGGTTAACTTTATCAAAAGCTTTTAAGCATCTAACTTCAAAGAGTTCTAGTCCTAGATTTCGTGGAAGAATTTTTGTCTCGGATTTAAATGTTGATTATACTTAGCCTCCTCAATGATAAATATCTGAATACTTAACGTTTTCCTTCCTGGATTACACGATTTCCTTCAAAAATAAACATAAAATTGGCTTAAAAGAGCATAATTTTTTTGCTCTTATTTTGTGACATTTGAGTTCTTTCTACTATGAAAAGATAAAAAAAAAAATAAGTTAAGAGTAAATCTTGACTACTTGCTAGACAAGTTATTTGCAAACTGGAAATCTTATTTTGTCATACTTCTAGCTATTTATGCAAATAAGTAAACTTTCCTCTTTTTTTTTTCTTTAAACTCGTTTGCATACTCTTAAGTAGGTCTGCTTTAAAACTGAAAATCATAATTCAGATCTTTGGATGTTTTAGAATTTTAAAACAAAGAAATCTAGCTCATAATAGTCTTTGGGGAAAAAACTTCAAATGGGATTTTTTATTATTATTTTGATGTGTTTTTTTATAGTTTACAGCGAAATAAAATATTTTTAATCTAAAATATCAAGAGTAATGAGAAAGTCAAATGGGAGAGGAGAGGAGGGGGACTTCTGTAAAAATTGCCTTTTACTCAGTGCAAAATACCGAGAAATTCAAAATAAATTTTGTTTTTCTCAATATTTATCTATCTACTTTGCATACTTCATTTCAGAATCGAAAACAGTTTCTTTTACATGTTCGGAATCCAAAGCGATTAATTTTTGAAATGTGGGAACGTTGTAAAAATATCTCTCTAAGCATTTAAGAATGTTTCTTGCATAATGTGTTTAATGTATGTTGATGTTATGTTCAAATCTGCAATAAATAAAAACCACATCGAACAACCAACTTCATCAAGCTACCAATTTTTTCTCCATTTCTTTATTAATATAGAAGTCAGAGTCCCGGACACGATAGGACGCTGACTTTTTATCAGAAACAAGAGTATACTTCCCGTCGAAAAAAAGTATCATTTTCGGATAAAAAATGAAATGAAAAAAACCTTCTTCCTTTTTTATCACTTAGAAATCAAATGAAACAAGAGTTATAAAATGTTTCCAATTTGCTTTTAATCCTACTGAAAGCGAAATATACTGGATAAAACTATTTCCATTGTGCATTTATTTTTTAGAAACTTTTAATATCGGTGAATAGGAACTGTACATTTGCTTAAAGATTTAAAAATAGCAATTGAAATTTCAAACATGTTTTAAAAAAGTATTTGTAAAAATTCCTAATCATAAAGGATGTATTAAAAGAACACGCTAGACCAAAAAAAGGTAAACTTTTATTCGGAAAAAAAAATATTCACAGTTATTTGGAATAAAAATATTTGAATTGAGCAATTTTCTAGCCACTTTGTGTCTTTTTATATTAAAGAATTTTGTACTTTCTGTTCATCTATAATTGGTTTTATCTCTTACACACATTTTTAGTAACTTTTATTTTTCGCATTTAAAACATAAATTAAAAATAAGGAGTTTTTAGATAAAATTGCAATACGCATTCAGAATTTGAATTTTTTCTTAATCTAATCCAATGAACTATAGTATCTAATAATAAAAATCTGGATGTAATTAAATAAAATTTCCACTAGAGCCAAATTATTTACATTATCTTTAAATGCAACTGAAAATTATATGAAAATATCTTAAATTTTTAGTCGCTGTTAACACTTAACATAGGTGCAGAAAAAAGGGCGAAAAATTTCAACTCAAACTATTGTGAATGCTTTTCTAAAAACGCTTGCTCTTAATATAAACGCTTTTTAAATATTTTTATTCTGAATTTTAAGAAGGTAAAGAATTAGAATTGTGTGCTTGTACACTGAATCCATTGTATGTTCAATATTGTCGTGTTTTATGTATTAATCGTTATCTATTTTCTCTGGGAATCATTCTTAGCTATTCTTGGACTTTTTCATACATTTTTCTTCTATTCTCTTCATTTTGTTTTAAAATTTTGCCTAACGTAAAGTCGAGATAAATGCCCTTCTTTCTGCTGCTGGAAATAATAAGGCAAGATTTATCTTTGTAACCAGGGACGTATTATATTGGATAGACAAATGAAACAAAAATTTCTTGGACCGGGTTTTCTGAAGAGCCTGGTCAAACTGTTATTTGGAAAATATTTGTATAAAAGTAGGCACATGGGCCTTGACACGGAAGATGGATATGACATAATGATGTATTTTTGCCATTGTTGCCAGCTGGCATATCCATGAAATCCGGCGTATAACGCGCACTCTCAAGCCATATTCTTTGAATTTTTCGGTATATTCGCCGTATAACATGCGCCCTCTTTTTACGTAGAAACCTGATATGTACGTGTGCAATGATCTTATGTTTTGAAGTCATTTATTCGAAGCATTTCAGAATTTTGAAAAAATGGTATACTTCTCTAGATCTATACAACTCTTTAAATTCATAAGGTATGCCATTTCTTTTAAATAACTAGTATTTCCATATATTTTCTACTTAAGAAAGTACTATTCTAAGTACTATTTTCTTTATAATAAATAGTATTTCCATATACAAGTATAATTTTTTTGTGCTAATGTTTTTTTATATTTTAAGCTATCATTTGAAAACTCGGAGTTTTACGCGCATCCGTAAATTTCCATCTTATTTTTTGTTTTAAATGCCCGCGTTATACGCCCGATTTTACAATATTTTGAAATTCCCAGTTTTTCGAAAAATAAGCCCGGGAATAGCATTTGACGATTAAAATTATTCGGATCATGATCTTATTGAGACCCGGGGCTAATTGGCCCAATCCTTAAAAGATCCCTGGGTGTATTGTGTTTTATAGCATAAGGGGGGGGGGAGGTCATTTTTTCAATTTTTATACATATTTGAATCTCTATATATTATATTTAGAATACCTACCTAAAGATTTATTTGTTACCATTCTTCGTCAGACATTTCTATGGTTATTCTCTTGTTAGCGCATGTTCCACGTTTTAAGAGACTAAACACGATTTTGAAATACGCAATGAATTGATTTTACTCAGTGCAAGTTATGACAACCACAGGTGCTTTCCAAACCACTCCTTTCCCGAAACACATTATTATAACGTCATAAACACAATTTGGCAACATGGCCTTAGCAGCTGCTTCGTCCAAATAAGGTCACGAAAGCTCATCCGGGTCTTTCATAAGTAACCATGGATCACCATTCCAGTTAAATAATTTCGACGTTCCCGTGACAGTTCTAAAAAAATTTTGCAATTGGTGATAAATGGCGCACCGCTTGTTCCGAATGTAATTTCGGACGCGGAACGTATGAAAACAACAAGCAGAGCAGATTGCGCCGGCTGGGATCAATGCTGTTTTGGTCATTACATCTTCATCAAAATTCTTGGATCGTATTTCTTGTCAAATTTTGACTGTAAGAATGAATTCAATTTGTTTTTTTGGGATGGAAAACCGTGGCTATGAAAAATTTTTTAACTTTATTTTCAATGTAATTTAGAACATCATTAGAGACTAAATTTTGAAATAATGCAGCTATATTAACAAGTCGCGTTGCTGCGTATGTATGTGTGATGTTTCGTGTAACAGACAAGTAATTGGATCATTTCTTTTTGTATAATGTGTTCAAAATAATTTTAAAACATTTTGGTGTTAAAATAACCGTATGGCTATAAAATAAATACCACAAATGCATGTGGTATATATTTTATAACCACATGCATTTGTGGTATATAAATATTATCTCTGTAAAGGAAAAAAATATAAATATGTATCAGTTTACAAGAAAAGATCTTTTATAATTAACTGCTTTTGATATTTGGTGCTTAAAAATTTGTCATTTTAATTATTAGTATAAAAAAGGATGTTTTTGTTAAGTTCTTAAAAATAAAACTTTAATTTTTAGGAGGGTCGTTTATGCGATTTTAAAAAGAAATGAAGTTATTTTTCTTTGATATTTGATACTGTGTAACCGCTCTTATCCTAATAATAATTGTTTGTATCAAACAATAGAAACGCCCTCTAGCGACCATATATCTTCAGTACAGACCAGGTGAGGATAGAATGTGGTCACAATGAAAAGCCGTTCATGCTCTTTGCCCATTATTTTCATTAACAATATGTACCAACCAAACTTAAATTAATAAATAATTGACACACCGAACGCGAGACTTCATTGAGCCAAGACCCGAAATAATCTTTTAGTTTAATCTTTAACATCCGACGCTCTACAATACACATTTTCTTTGTCATGATACAGTGCATTTTTACTTTTTATTTTGTACTACCTTACGTTTTACAGAATTTTTCTTTACATTATATTTCTATAAAATTCTATATTCTATTCATATGGTACAGTAAGACCAAAACATGTCAAAGACGGATGTAAATACATGCAAAATAAAATGCCAAAAATGTCTCTTTTAGATCTTTATATTCAAATGAGATGTGAGTATAAGAAAAGTTATTTCGAAAAGTATGAATGGTGATTTTACTGAATAATTTACCATAAAAATTTCATTTCATTCTTGCCGTCCTTACAAACAAGATTCATGGTGTAATTAACCTCTTATGAATTTTATTTTTGTTTTAAAATCCATAATTTGTATGCCATTCATGTTTATCACAACCTCTATTATTCAAAGGTTACAAGTTATTAACAATTAGAGTTTACAGGGAAATAATTTCACCATTTCCAAGGTCAAAAAAGTATTTACTAAACCAAAAATAATTTTGGATTAACTTCTGAAAGAATGAATCGTATATAGAATACTAGCCGTTACCCACCCGCTTCACTGGGTATTTCATAATGTTATATATATATCAACTATTAATATCCAAGTCCTATCATTAAGAGTTTGATTGGCTGCGGTGGCCGAGTGGTCTAGGCATCGGATCATGGCTAGCGTGTCATGAGTTCGATCCTGGTACCACTAAAGACCCGCCGTGTAGGGGAGCCATGCACGTTAAATCTGTCGAGAGCTCAAACGTCCTCCCGTTGGTGTGGTGTGGTAGTTAGGAGAGGGGGGTGCCAGCTCAGGTGTCGTCCGCGTCACTTGACCATGGTTCAAAATTACGCGGACCGTCGCCAAAAGCCCTCGTGTTGCTAATCAGTGCGACGTTAATATTCTCTCACTCTCACTCACTCACGAGTTCGATTGCATTGAAAAACATACTTTACCTGTAACTGTCGCCTCTTGATAAAAAAAAAAAGGGCAGAACTCATCTAGTTTGTATTTTCTAAAAATCTCTGAAATTGAAGTATAGAATGATGTTTGCATTTTTGTAACACTACAATGAAGTGGATTCCCGCAAAACCAACTTTCGATGGATCTCTACTCTGTAAAATAAACATGCAAGCCAAACCTAACGAAAAAAAACCGAAATTTTTACTATCAATCCCCCCCGTAATCCCGTTGAGAGTCGTTTTCCAAATAACCGTTCTTGGCGGATTTCAATTCAACAAAAGAAAAATGTGAACCAAATTTCATTCTTATAGTCCTTGTATTTCGAAAGAAGGAATTTTTTTTGTCAGTACGCCCCAGTAACCCCCTGCTCTCCCCAAAAGTTTATTTCCGTAAAATACATTTTTAGTTGATCCCTATTCAACCAAAGAAACATGCTTAAAAAATTTCGAGTATGTGGGTCTAGCAATTCAAAAACAATTCTAACAATTCAAATCTTTTCTATAACTCCTCTTGACCCCTCGCAACCCTCCTTGGGGGTCGATTTTTGTTTTATTCCATGAAAGGAACATTCATACCAATTTTCAAGGAGGTAGACCTAATAGTTAAAAAACTGAAATATTTATCGATCACGCCCCTTAATCTCCCGAAATGAAACTCTGTGGTTGATATTCGCTAAACCCATTTTATAGCGATTATCTACACTACGAAAGGAATCTGCTTACCAAATTTCAAGACTGTATGTCTCATAGTTTAAAACTGGGAATAATTGTCTATAACGTCCCTTAAGCCCCCGCAACGCCACTTGGGGGTCGGTTTCACAAAACCCATTTTGCAGGGGAACTGTACTCTATGAAAGGAATTTGCTTATCAAATTTGAAGACTGTGCATCTAATAAATTAAAAATAGAAAAAATTATCTATAACGCCCCTTGAGCCCCCGCAGCACCACCCTGGGGTCAATTTTCACAAAACGCATTACACAGGGGATCTTTAATCCATGAAAGAATTCTGATTATCATATTTCAAGATTGTACGTCTAGTTGTTTGAAACTGAAATAATTATCTATAACGCCCCTTAAGCCCCGTAACGCCACTTGGGGGTCCATTTTCACGAAACGCATTTTGTAACGTATCTCTATCTTATGAGAGAAATCTGCTTACCAAATTTCAAGACTGTGCGTCTAATAGTTAAAAAATCGGAATAATTGTTTATGTCCCCCCTTAGCCCCCCGCAACACCACTTGGGGGCAATTTTCCCCGCAAAATTTTTTGTAGCGGATATTTACTTCATGAAAGAAACATGCCTACCAATTTTCAAGCAGGTAGGTCAAGTAGTTTCAAAACGAAAATATTTATCTATTACGCCCCTTAAACCCCCGCAACACCACTTGGGGACTATTTTCTCCAAACCCATCTTGTAGCTGATCTCTACTCTATGAAAGGAATCTGCTTACCCATTTTCAAGATTGTACGTCGGGTAGTTTAAACATTGAAACAATTATTTATAACGCCCCTTAACCCCCGTAACGCCCCTTGCGGTTCAAATTTTGAAACAAAAATCCTTTCTTAGTTGATCTCTACTCTATGAAAGGAACTTCCGTACCAAATTTCAAGACTGTAGGTTGAATAGTTCTGGAGATATCGTGATTAGTCAGTCAGTCAGTCGCTTTTCTCCTTTATATATATAGATTAAGGAACTTTCTTAGTTCTGAAACTATATGCCTGTCTCATGAAGCTCCTTTTTGTTTTTTATGCATAAATAACACTCATCGATTGTTTTACTCTGGTTTTATGGCATGTTAGTTTCTAATACGTAAAATTCCTTCATTTTTTTTAAAGATGTTTTTAATTGCTGTCTTCACGTTTGCAAACTTAGGCTAAACTATACGTTTCTGTATTTTAACAGTTATCATTGGCATTTTCTTATCTTCCTTCAAAAATAAATTAAAACCCCGAACTTTTTTATTTTGAAGCGATTCTTACTTATAAAAAAATTAAACTAGTGAAAAATTGACAAAATCTAACTTTTTGAATTAAACTGTACTTAAAAATATGTTTTACATAAAAAAAATTCATCAATATAATCATTTATGTACACTTGCCTCCAAAAGTCTGTGTACAGGCGATCTTCTTGCGTTTTTATGTAAAAATTACTATTAAAATCTCTCTTCAGAAAATCAACATACATCTGAAGAATTCTTCAAAATTTCCTTATTCAAACAGCAACAAAAATCCACCTTAACATGAAAAAACGAGAGTGACCACCAAATAATCACCAACGATCCTCGCCAAAAGTCTGAGTACACTTACAAAGTAGAGCTTTTTAAGACCTTTTATAATGAGATATTTACACCAAGTTGTGTTTTTACGTAATTATAAGATTCTATCACGATTTATTTGGAATTTGAGATGTAATTCCAACGTAAGTAATAGAAAATAAATCGCGTTGTATTACAGAAAAATCTTGCATCTTTAAGAGAGGGAGAAATATTTTAAATCATTTGGCTGAAACTGTGAATAGGAGACAATTATTGATTCAAAAAGAGCTCATAAACTACAAATCAGCTAAAATTTTAACGTCCAATGCAAGATCTGGCCTCCCATCTGCAGTGTGAGCTCAAGAATCTTGCTTTGTAATACACTCTGCAAAAATAAATCCAAGACTATAAGCTTAACAAATAGCCAAAAGTTTTGCTGATTGATATATTGCAGAAAAGTGTGACTTCAACCACAATTCAACGAACGAAAAAAGGATGACTATCATGGCCGAGTTGCATTCAAGAAGCCATTCATCTCTCGGGTAAATAGAGCTAAGAGTGAAATGACCTTTACCAAAAAACACCTAAATAGGACACACAATTATTGGGAAAATGTAACATATTCAATTGAAAGTAATTTTTGTATTTTCGGCACCTAAAAAGACAAATATGCCGGCTAAAAATTCTGGAACAAGATCTTAAAGAAAATCTCTTTTTCAACTATCAAATATGTAGGAGGAGGCATAATGTTTGGGGTGCATAGGAAGCCTTTGGTTTGTAATCTGAAATTTATTTGAATCCTCAAACTTTCAATATTTGCGACCTAATATTTAATCATAATTTTCATCGCACCCCCCTCCAGGCAACAACAATGAATTGAATTCAATGATACTATAATTTGACTCTAAAGCTACAATGCGATTTTAACCTGCCACCACCGTATATGAACGTCACGCTCAGCCAAAGTCTTAATTGCCCCGGTACGTATATATACGTCTTTCCGAAGTACGAATTTTCTGTGCAATGTTATCCATAAAGTTATTCCGAAGGCTTTGGAATGCAATAAAAGGACATTGACAGTGTTTACGAAGGATTTACTTATTTCAGAAGATTTGCTTGTTAATTCCTTTTCTTCCTCTTTCCAATACATCACATACACACGCCTATGTGGAAAACGGTGGCATTGGGGAGCGAATCCCGTAACTCTTAATCGGCAGTTAAGGGATTAATTATAAACCGTACAAATTATCAAGATAAGTTTTAATTTTTGCATATAATTTTATATATAACAAGCCCATGGGGTCAATGGTGATTATTAAATTTGTTTTTAACTTAGCATTGCTAAATTAATTATAAAATACATTGTACAGTACTGATGCATTTATAAGGGCATTATATTAGTGTACTTATGTATTTATTTCTTCCTTGTCAGAATGTATTTTGTGTTTGTTTACTTTGAGTAAATAATTTTTTTAAATCTTTTGCTTGTGATTTTTCAATATGCTCGTGCCCTCCTTGTAGAGTTATCACGCCCCCCTAAGGGGGCGCGCCCCACAGCTTGAGAAACGCTGAATTAGCGATTTTGCATGAATAGGAAAGATGGTTGTCTGTGCGCAGATTGTCGGAGGAAAGAGTATAAGAAAACTTGCCTTTTCGGCATGTTGATTTTTAAAAAAAAAGCAATTTTCAATAGAGTGTATGTACTTAATTTTTTAAAAAGTAATGCATAAGAATGAATATAAAAGTTAAGGCGCTTTCAACAGTTTTAGGTTTGAAACAATTCAATATATTGACGAAATCAAATCCTCTTACAGCAAATGTTGATGCAACTTACAACTATTTTGCTTTTGAAATCTGATATGAATTTTGTATGCTCAGTTGCATATTGCTGAATAAACCCTTAGTGGCTTGATTTAATGGCACATTATCATGAATCGTGATATCTAATTTGAAGTGGGGCTGTAAATTTACTACATTTTTTTTGTAGAATATTTTCTTAAAATTACATAGCGTAACGTGTACAAAAGTTTTCTTAAATTTCTGTATACTTAGATGCAAAATTTGTCCGTAATAAATTCACCCTAGTGTAATAAAATCGCAAAAGTACTGCAAAATAATTTGGTTTATTCATATTTTATGTTGTGCACACCACTCTCTACAACTCTAATTCAAAATATTAGAATTATAAAAAAAAAATCGTATTGTCTTATCAAGTAATTTATCTATTAATATAAACAACAAAGAATACAAAATAAATAAAAAAATTTAAAAATAAAGTTTTTTCTTTAAACTGACGTATATTTTCACTTTTAGCTGTTGTATAACTTTGTTATGTGTCAAAAAAATCGATTTTATCAACAAAAAAAAAATGATCGCACTTTAGTTCAAAAGAACTAAAAGTTTTCAGAAGGAATTCAAAATATTAGAATGCATCTAAAATTTTTCTATTGGTTGGCACATTGATGAGATAAAATGTATAAAAAGACTTGTTTGAAACGTTGCTAATTTGGACTTGAGTTAGACTTTTGCTAGGGCCGCGTGTGAAACGCATACCGGAATGCATTACAATTGCGATTGTTACTTAATGAAGTGTTTTTAGCAATTTCATCGGGAAAAAAAAACTTTACAATGCCGTTCTAATTTTGATGTTGTACTCACAAATATGTAGAATGTGATACTACGCTTAAAAATATCCTCAAGTATTTGTTTCTACTAAAATAAAGGCAAATCTCATAACTTTCTTCACTCTTATTTTCATTCGTTTTTCATTGGAGTTGTATTGGTGCGTGAATAATTGTTTCCTTGGGTTTTGTTGTAGGAGTTCTGGGCCGGTTTCGATCCGGTTCTGCTACCGACTGTGAGGAAGAAATCCGATTGAAAAGTCCGGTGGAAGATGGTGGCAAGATCCCAAAGATTATCGCTGAGCAAGAGGAAGGCGTCAAACTTAAGAGAGAGGTGGGACTCTTCAGCGCCGTTCTTCTCATCGTGGGATGCATGATAGGTAAGCAAACTAATGATTATTTTTAAAATCTGTCTTCAGTTTTCTTTAACATTTTTTTAAAAAAAAACTGGTTTAATAACGAGGAAAGGTAAAAAAAAATAGTGTTTATTAAGGTTGATTATAGAATTATATAATTGACGAAGAATTCAAACTGAGTTCAAAGATCTTTTCTAGTAAAGGACGATGAGTATTAAACCTGATGGATTTTCAAATTTCTTTTGGTTTGCTGCTGAGGACGCAGCGGCTGTGTGTTCAAGATCGCGAACTCGTGGTCAGCGTTATTTCTGTCGAGTCGTGGGTTCCAGTTGTGGTGCTACTAAAGACTCGCCGTGTAGAGGAAAATGTGCACTAAATCTAGTGAGACTCGAAGTATTCTTGTTGGCGTGGTGTGAACGTTAGGAGAATGAGACGCTTGCTCTGTTGTCGTCTTCAGTTCAACGAGTTTCAAAATTACGAAGTCTATCACCAATAGCGCTCATATTGCTTCAAATTGCAATATTAATAAACTTAAATTCTTCTAACTTCATTCTTCTCAACTTCATTCCTTCCCTTCAGGAAGGACACGACGACAACAACAAAAATAATCGGGCCGTGGGTAGCCTAGTGGTTATAGCATCGGAATCCAGACCAGAGGGCGTGGGTTTGATGCCCGATGTCACCAAATACCGTAGAGTACACACGGAGTACGTGCTCGTTAAATCAGTGGGTCCGAAAGTCTTGTGGGCGGTCGCAGCAAAAACCACGAGTGCAGGGGGCTAGAGAATATTTCCCTCCCCTCCAGTTCCATGTCTAAATTGTGGGGGTGGACATAGGTGGTGTCGCCATATATCGTTAAGAAATCCAACCTGTCTCACAGGCTTTGGCAACTTTAATTCCTTCCCTTCGGGAAGGACACGACGACAACAACAATAAACTTAAATAATAGGTTTATTGTTGGGTATAAATATTAGGGGCATATTGTTGAATAGAACGTTTCAGGCTCTCAAAACAGTTATCAAAAAGTTAACATAGTCAATACGTTTTGAAATTTTGAGTAGCAATCAAAGGACAATTGAGTTCGCATTTTCTTTTCTGCATCCTCAACACGCCATTGACAGACCTTTGAGCCTGCCTTTCTACACAATGGTTACGCAGACAGTATAGGGGGTTAGTGCCATTGACTTCTGTCCCTCGGGTCTCGGTTTGAATCCCGGAGAAGGCATGGATGTCTGTAAATGTATGGGGTCTGTGCGTCAGGGGGCATTCTAAATATTCGTCGAGCCACAAGTCCCCTGGAGGGGTTAAAGAAAGAAGAGGTCTGAGGCCCCTTAACCCTTCCCCAAAACTGGGGGGGGGTGAGACAATGGAGCCAAAACGTACTGTCACCTGCATGGTGCTCAAAACTGTGTCTAACGACAGACGTAAACTAGACCCTTATCTTGATGAATTTCATAGGTTTAGATTTGACACCGTCGATAGGGTAGCATTGGATACAAATTATAAACATTTTCAATTTTGGGAGATACCCCATTATAAAGAAAAATCAAACACATCGTGTTTGTAATATGTGAAGAAACCAAATTGGGTGTGTTATTGAAAAATCAATGTTTTTTCGATTTAATCTTGCAAGAATCGTAAGAGAGTTTGCGGGGAAGAAAACAACGTAATTTAGTCAATAGGAAATTTGTAAAGGTGCTCGTTTCTAAACTGTACTTTCTTTTGTTTCAGGTTCTGGAATTTTCATATCCCCTAAGGGTGTTCTTAAGTATTCCGGTTCAGTGGCAGCTAGCTTAATAGTATGGACCGGATGCGGCGTTGTAGCTTTAATGGGTGAGTTACTCTTATTTTTAAATATATTTCTTAATACTGAAAAAGATAGATTTTTAATATTGAGCAAGATTTTTTTATTTAAATAAAAAAAATTATAATTTTAAATATTTTATTGAGTATCTACCAGTTGTACTTACTATGTTTTTTTTTAAATATACATTTTTGAAATTTATATCCTTTGTATGTCCTTCAAAATACTTTGTGTAGTACTCATATTGCTTTGAAGCACGACGGTAACAGGTGACAATCGAAAAACTTTATAGCTTTTCCTTTTACAAAAAAATAGTAATAATAATAGATTTAATGGTAATTGATTAAAGGAGTAATGGTTATTATCATTAAAGTTTGGCTACTACCCTTCAAGGAAGAAATTTTGATTTAATGTTCAACGTCATATATAACCTGTAATTTACATAACAGATGCATGTTGATGTATTTTGAGTGCAATACCACAAGGAGAGCATCCAAACTCCTTGAAATGCTCACCTTACGCGTATACCCCGATAGTATACGGATAAGCATTTGAACAGACTCTGAAGCGTCATCAACAAATTCTATTCAAAAGAATGCAGTTTAAATGTACTGGAATTGTACTTTTGCGAGTGGTTGTTTTGACTGAGCAACCGTTTTGCTTCGTAGAAGAATACGAATGTCGTTCGAGAAATTTGAACGACATTCGTGGAATTCAGAACGACATTTCTGAACTCTACTGTCCTATTTGGTGCTAATTATTTTTCTGAGAAATTTGTGATCGTTTTGGGCATAAAATAGAAACAATATTACGGATCTGCAATCGATGGCTGCGAGGAAGACTGATGTCACTGATTGTAGCAGTTTCATCGCGCTATACACATGGCAATGGATGTCAAGCATATTTGCACGCAGGGATGAGCACTCTGCTACTTCAAAAGCCATATCGCAACAATTATGGTCTTTTCGACAAGATCAGCAGCACAGTAAAATGTCCGCAAGGCGCCCAGTACCATGACTACCTTTGTCTCAAAACTTGCTTCTGCAATGGGGCATCGAAGGTCGATAAAAACAACTAAATGCCAATGAATTGCCTTCACAGACGAATCATGTCCCTGCCTGTAACACCCAGATGGTCGGATTAGAGTCTGGAGACACCGTGGAGAGAGGTTACCTTATATATTACTCTACTGGTCTTGCTCAGGGTATTATTATTTGGGGGTGGTAATGGATTCCTCACCCACACTACCCTTGTACACTTTGCATCGCTGAGGTTTTGGAGCCTGTTCTCCACTCGTACCTTTAAATCTCTTGATTGCTACATTCAGTTACGCAATGAGACTGACTCGCAATGTTCAAGGTTTTTCATGTACCAGATTGAATTGTTGCCTTGGCCTGCCTGTTCTTGCATGTGTTCTATCGAATATGGGGATCGCTGATTAAAGAATGATTGGCATGCAATACACTACCTACTGCAACTTAGAATCAGCTTTGGCATTGTAAATAGACAGCGTAAGTAACTATATTCCTATACAGAACATCCAAAGCCTCTTTCATTCAGTGCCGAGGCTTGTATAAGTAGCTATTGCTAGCCGTAGTGGCATTCTTTTTTACTGATTTTATTGTCTTCCTTTCCTTTCAAAAAGTTGTATTTTCAATAATTTCATCTTTGTTTTGCATGCTATCTTTCTAATAAATTTGACGTATCTTGTCCTTCTTGGTATTGCATTTTGGAAGGACAGCAGTGTAGAAACTAATATTATATTGGATACTGGGGTGATAAACAACTGCATAGATTGATATATTTCACTTAATACTGAAAAAAATTGTTTGAAGACTTAAATATAGAGTCTAAGCAATATTTTCCAAATTTATGTACCATTAAATATAGTTAATTTCACGGCACACACATTCATTTCCTACGAATACATTGATATATAATATATGTGTGTGTGTTTATTCTTAACTGTCATATTCTTTTTAATAAAGTCTATTCTTATGAGCAAACAATTTAGTATATGAATTTTCATTTCAGAAGTACCATTTAAATATTTATCATAAAAGGATTTACATGCTTTGAAATATATAATACTCTCTCGCATCATGGAAATATTTTCTTGTAAATTGTTCATATTAAAAACTTCTTTCACTGAAAGTAATTTTTTCATCTCTTCTGGTCCACAGGTGCCTTATGTTACGCTGAATTGGGTACATCCATTCCTGTGTCCGGAGCTGAATACTCCTATTATTTGCGCGTCTATGGGTCAAAAGGGAGATTCGGACCCATTCCAGCCTTCTTATACCTCTGGATGTGTTCCCTTATCATCAAAACTGCAGCTGTCGCAATCATGTTGCTCACATTTGCAGAATATATTGTGGAGCCAATGTTTCCGTCTTGTGCGGCTCCAGGCATGGTCAAGAAATTGGTGGCCCTCATCGGTATTTGTAAGTAAATTGGGTCTTATTGAACAGTGAATCTTCTTAATACTTAATTTCAAAATTCTCTTATAACGAACACTATTGTGTTCTATCTATTTTTTTCCCCTTCTTCTGCATTACTCTAGACAAGGGTTTCTCAACCCAATCAGCTCTAAGGAGCCGTAATCTGTTTTAGACTTTTATTGCAGACTGGTAAGGCTATATTACTTTGGAAGATTGGCAAATAGTGTATGTGGTCTGGCACCGGTCCATGGACCGAAAAATATAGAATAGTTGAGAAACATTGTTGTAGAGGCTAAAAAATGTAGGGAATTTAAACGATAGGGAATTTAAACGATAGGGAATTTAAACGATAGGGAATTAAACGATAGGGAATTATAACGATAGGGAATTATAACGATAGGGAATTATAACGATAGGGAATTATAACGATAGGGAATTATAACGATAGGGAATTATAACGATAGGGAATTATATTCTTGGATGTTAAATTTTATTGAATTAATATAAACATAATTTTATTATTCTAAGTGGTGTGCATAATTTTAAGATTCTAAGCCCTCCTATTGCTCAGAGTGCGATGTTAATGAACCACCAATGTGTTAAATCCTGGTTTATATAAGGGGGTGAATTGTTTTGGTGCAAGGCCCAGATTGTAGAGTAGGAGGATATCGGAGGACTGCACCTTTTTAAAATGATTGCATTCAATAGTTAACTTTGCATCTCAGAAAAGGTGAAAATTGTATCATAAAAATCAATACACATATGTAAGCTAAACAAATAGTAATAGTTTTTATTCAATTTATTTGCTGTGCTAATTTCATATCATCTATAGTTGCAAGTATATTTAGTTTTAGAATCAGTTTAATGTGACAAATGTACCCTACCACACTTTTCCGCAATTTTTTTAAAATCAGAAGATTGCTTATTGAAATTCTCATCACAGCCTGCAAGTTAATGTCAGTCAACTTCCATATTTATTCTTATTAATCTCCATGCAAGAAAAACTTCACTCACAAGTACAGGGTGTTCGGGCTTAAAGTATCCAAAAGTTATGGCTTATTATTTCAGAACTACCCATCAGAATGTAATAAACTGTTCATCCGTGGATTGGAAACCCCTCCGAGATTTTTTGGGTCTAGTCCGATCAGCCGCACCTGCGCGCATTATTATCTGCGCGCAATCGCAGACGATAAACTTGTTACACTGACTTCATTAGTAAAGATGTGGACGCCACAGCAAAAAGTGCAGTGCGTACTTTGGTTAACGGAATTTAAATCAATCACGCGTGTGCAGCGACGTGCTCGAACAGTATGGAATGTTGATCCTCCAACCAACATTCCAATTCCATTCCATCAAAAGCTATCCATCAATGGGAAAGAATTTTAAAGGAGACGAGAACTTTGGTATCTCAAACTGGCAAGTATCCTTAAGTTTCCATGATAAAGACACTGCTGATGGCGTGCGTGATTCATTTTGCAGGAGTCCTGGTAAATCTTTTAGACAAACCAGTTACGAAATTCCATTCTGTTCGAACACGCGTGACTGATTTAAATTCCGTTAACCTAAGTACGCACTGCACTTCTTGTTGTAGCGTTCATATCTTTATTAATGAAGTCAGTGTAACAAGTTTATCGTCTGCGATTGCCGACTAATCGCGCACGTGCGGCCGATCAGACTGGACCCAAAACATCTCGGAGGGTTTCCAATCCACGGATGAACAGTTTATTACATTCTGATGGGTAGTTCCGAAAAAACCAGGACTTTAGAACACTTTAAGCCCGGATACCTTGTATCTGTCGAGCTAAATGTAAAAAACCTTTTTCAATATTTGATTTTCTTAGCGGGAGGTCCTGAAAAATCTTTTTGTGACCCTTGATTTACATTAATCTTTTGTTACTTTACGGTTTAAAAGCTTACAATATATGAATTTGTTCGCGGGCTTCTAGTCATAAACTGCTTAATCTTTCAAACAACGATTCAACAGTTAAAGCACTCTAGATGCTCCTAGAGACATTGAAAAAAAATTTTCCATCTCAATCTGTGTGATAAATTCGTGTCCAGATCAAGAGATATAACTATCTCAAATATAATTCATAGATGACGGCGTTATTTGTGATAGAATTTTATTACGATATTTATTGGTTGGAGATAACTCTTCAAGCTTTATTAATGACGTCATGAAGATAAGTCTTATCCTCATCTAAGGAAACTAACCTTGAATGAGGAAATGAATTGTTGTTCATGAATTTTCCAATTATCCTTCTGAAGATTGACGCGTGTTTGTTAAGTTTATTTTTGTAAACTGATTATGATTTAAGTCATTAGGGAGTGGAGAAATAAACTTGATAAAAGTGAGTTTGAAATACTACTTACTGCGAGTGTTTAATCTATGGAGAGACGGGAAGATTGATTACAATGTCGCAACATACATCGCGCATTAATAGCATCTGTGATAGTAATTTTCTATATTAAGGAATGAGATACTCTTCAATGGATGAGTAATAGTTCCTCCCGGGACAGGACAAGGGACATTTACATGCATTTCGAAACATTTTTGAGCAGAGAAATACGCTATAGAATTATAAACAGTGGTTAACCCCCATCGACTTTGTAATTAATGTCTCGGGGTTCAAAAATGACTAAGAGTTTTATTTTGACAGTGCAACAAATGATCTTTTTTTCCGTGACCTTTAAACTGCCATGAAGGTTAACCAATGTATGCATCTCTTTCAAGTTTTTGTACAAATGATTTGAGGAGGGTTGGAGACAGTTCCACACACAAGCACTTTCGTCTTGATAAATAGTGTAATCCTAATTCAATGTTTTGTCATCGGAATTAGAAACATACGGATATTAAGGAAAAATAACTGAAATATTAATTAGATTAAATGTAACGTAACTCAGTGGAGCAACAGCCCATGACAGCCAAGTCCTACTGTGCCCATATCAGTACGTGACCTTTGGGCCCTGAAGTGTATGAGCAGATGGTTCCGGTCAGGTGATCAGTAGATTAAATATATGGAGTACAAATGAGTTTCCGACGTTTGATTAAAAAAAGACTCGCCAGTAAGTTATGGTCGAAATTTTCAAATGTAAAACATATCATTAGGGGGGACATCCAGCAACAACATAACCTTGAAGTAGTAAAGATTTTGTTTAAGTCTCACATAAGCTTTCGTGGGAAAATGTCAATTTTTGAGCCGAATAAACGTCGTTTGCGGAAACATTTGATTTGTTTCCTTAATCGGAAGAAATCTGCCGCTGAAGCGTATCGATTGCTTATAAAAGCATAGGGTGAAGATGCTTTGAGAGAAGTTGTAAGTGGTTTCAGAAGTTTTAGAATGGTACATTTGACGTCGAAGAGACAAAGAAAGTAGCGGAAAATTTGTGTCAAACGCATGAAGTACTTGCAATTTCGCATCGCTTAAAATCGTTGGGAATGATTCAAAGCAAGGAAATTGAGTTCCATATGAGTTAAAGCCGAGGGACGTTCAATTTTGCATATTTGAAATGCTACTTACCAGGCATGAATGAAAGTTGTTTTTTTTTGCATCGTAGAGTCACTGGTAATAAAAAAGTGATCCACTACGATAACTCAAAGAAAATGAAATCATGGGAACCACATGGCCACATACTTCAGCAGCCGAATATTCATAGAAAAAACTTATGTTGTGTATTTGGTGCAGGAACGTCTTAAGACTTCTTGAGGCCCTGGGCCCCTACACAAATGTAGGCCCCGCCTATGACCCTTAAAAGTAGACAGTACATAGCATACGTTTTCAAATACTCGTACAGACAATAACCCGAAACCAATAAATGTGTATGATTTGCAAACTCACGAATCGGCTCGGCCGACAGCCACCTTTTGACTGAATGAGTTACGATGGTGTTTGGTGGTAGGCCTGGCTTACACATAAACGACGGTCATCACATGTAGCCAGTTGACATATCGTCCGAAATTCCCAGTTTTTTGGAGAATGTAAAGGGAAATAACATTTGACTGTTGAAATTATTCGAATTATGATTTTATGAAGGCTGATTCGAGAACAAGATGAGGCCCTCATTGTGGCCGAGGACCTGAGCCCGGGTCCAGTTGGCCCATGCCTTAAGACGTCCCTGATTTGGGGGAATCAGCTTGGTGCTATATATTATGAGTTGTTCAAATTGAATGAAACCCTTACTGGGCTCTCTACCGAACTCGGTTTAGGAGATTGAGCTGAACACCCAAGGAAAAAACGCGCACTTTTACCCCAGATATGACAAAATTACTCTCCTGCATAATAATGCTCATCCACTTGCGGCGGTCAAAACTTACTCTGAAACATTCAAATGGGAAATCCTACTCCACCCGCCATATTCAGCATTCTGATATCATACTCCAATGCGCCGCCAAACATACTCTTTTGGTTTAGTCTAATGTTAGGAACAAAAAACAGAGAAAAAAATTATTTGTTGAATAAAGAATTGCCAATAATTATTTAAATAAATACAAGTACGTGAGTAAATTTTACGCACTATATGGATAGATTTATAATCAAACGAAAAAAAAGCAAGGTTGATGGGGTGGGGAATGGGAGTCCGGATCCGTGTCCCCCCTCCCCCTTCTTGTGTGCACCACTGGCTATGTTATAAAAAAAGTGCTTGGTACTTATGTGTTATACCATCGATCAATTCGTCAAGTGAAAACACTTCGCCAGATTCCTGCAGCCAAACTGCTCTCATACACGTGTCAACTCAATGTTGTTCGCGCATACGGAGACAGTATTTGGCGATGTTTTTTGATTTAAGCGAAATTGGTTGATGGTATAATATGTAAATACCAAACACTTTAAAATCGAGTAAAACATTTAAAAACTTGCCCCCAATTTTATAAAACACCACATATTTCTGAATAAAAAACCGATCTGCGTATAAGCAAAGAGTACATTTTTTCTTCAAAAATTCGAAATTCGTATACAAGCCGAATTGAAGGGGGGGGGGGCTTCTGTAATTTGCAAATTTGCCACAGAAAGAAAATAATTTTAAGCGCATAAAACGGGTGGAATATTTCCTAATCAAATTGCTGTAAAGAAAGGGTGTAAAACTCAAAGGCTAACTTGGGCCAAACAAATAAAATTTAATTTCAGGTGGGCCGTAAAAATCAATATTCAATCGTATTTACCTAACTGTGGTATATACAAAATAAATGAATAAATTTTGTTTAATAATTTCAAAAAGAATATAATTTAAAAAAACGTTACCTATCTCATTTTTATTCTACGTTGGTTTGTTCCAATACATTAGCCGGACCACATGCAGCCCGCGGGCCGTGAGTTTGACACCCCTTCTATAAAGTAAAACGCTAACATTTATTTCTGTTAATTCTAAAACTAATAGTTTTTCATTCGTTTTCTTGTACGATATCTGTTTTATTCATACTTTCACCGGTATTTTTTTTATGAAAATCAGTGGGAAGAAAAATTTGTATATATGACGTGATAATCGACCCATGTTTCATGCCTTGGAGGCAAAATTCGCTGCATAATCTGAAACATGCAGACATATCAATGAATGAATGTGGATTTTACGAATAATTAAGAAATGGATTCCGAGACACTGATTTTCAAGGATCTTTGTGAATTTCTGCTTTTACAATAAAAATTCCATTCAAGACATCTTCAAAGCTTAGAGATCACTTGTGAATGGCTAACAAGAAATGGGGAAATAAAAAAAAAAACGTTTTTCCTAAATTACGGTTTTTTAGATCGGCAGATTCATATACAAGCCCCCTTACTTCCACTTTAAGCTGAGAATTTTTGAAGCATTTTTATACAAGAAAATATATACGGTACTTTAAAAATTATCTTTAATATTGATGAAAACATGCGGAAATTAAAAGCAATTAGCTGATGAGCTTACTAATTCATTGGTAGCTAAATGGCAAAAAAAGTTTTTCAATGCGAGTATTTTATCTTCAATGAGAGTTTTTCTACACTTTTTTTTCTTAACCTTTCATGACTCAAAAAAAAAAAATTGTTTAACTTTTCTCTCTTCGCTTGATATGAGTTATTTATGAAAACATTTCAAGCGTGTAACGAAATTCAAAATAAACCCACGGAAGAATTCTGTCAAAGCTTCTTAAGAAAGTATCCGACTACCATTGATTATTCCTTTGACATATCTGATCTTAGAACGATTCGGCGAGGCTTTTGAAAAGTGGAATGTTTACGTTTTCTTGACTCCTTGAACGCCATTTCGTCACACTTTTACGGGAAGTGTCAAGAGGATTAATTGGCTCTTAAAAAATCGTTAACAGAAGCTACTGTTCGCGCTATGTGAAACTTGTTTTTTATAAACAGTTTCCTTTTAAAAGACAATATTTGGAACTCGAGAGGATTAAGGTTCATTTACAAGTAGATTTTAGTTTGGTAGCCTTCCTACTCGCTAAAAAATTCGGCCATAAGTGGGTTAAATATTTTACGATGCCAATGGTATTAACATTATTTTCATCCAACGTTTCAGTTTTTACTTTTACAATGACATATAACAGGGATAACTATTATATAATTATCGCGTGTTGTATTCTGACCGGCCACAGATTTTACTTCGAAATATTGAGGGTACCAAAACGTATTGTTTTAGTTCTAAATATCAAGTTTTTTAGGGGCTGAGCATATACTTCGAATTAGAGAGAGGTTTGTATCATCGAAGATTTGAATTAGCGAGAGTCGACTGTATATATACATATGTATGTAAATAACATACTCTAACAAACAACTTTGCTGAACATGTTTTTTTTTTCGTTTAGCAATATCCTTTAACGCAAAAAAAGTATTTCAGTCTCCTCAGTTTTACATCAAACGATATTTACTGTACATGTCGACCTAAATATAAAGAGCATTTTCTTAACAAATATCTTCATACAAGAAAATTTTTCAGAAGTTAATGATTTGCAAAAAAAAAAAGTCAATGTCATAAAATTAAAAATTTCATTTTCACTGCAACCTGACAGCAAGTTTAAACTACAACTCCTCAGATGCTGTATTTATATTAGCAGCAATGGGTTAAGAGTACAAATTGAATTTAGACTCAATTTTCTTAAAATCCTGATATCTTGTGATCTCGTCCTCCAAGCCCTGCTAGATGATCACTAAACTTAGCAAAAACACTTCCAGGTACTTAATTTTCTAAATTAAAAAAAAAAATGCATGAAATCTGTTTGCCTAACAGTGAAAATCTTTGGTTGCACACTGGAAGAAATCTTGGTTCAAAGCAGATTTTCTGACCGTCTTGGTGGACCGCTATTTGTCCCCCCCCCCCCCGACATAAAATCTTTCACCACTACACTCTTAATCATGCCGGTCAATTCCTTCAAAAAGCACCTTTTTGTCTTGGAATGTATGTACTATATTGACTCACACACCCACATTTCTCCTATATATCTGACAAATTATAGATTTTTTTTTATTGGTTGATTCATGTTTCTATGTTAACATGCGACAGAATGTGGAACCTAGAATTATAATTTGTTGGGGATTTTCTTTTCCCATACACAACATAAAAATTCTTGAATACGAGTGGGTGAAAAAATGAGAAAACGCATACAATCTAAGACGATAATAAACAAGAATTTGGTGATCCAGTCATTCTCTACATTTTAACCGATTAATGAAGTTTCTCTCGTATGTATATAAAGTCACTATCTGGAGAGAACAAATGTTTGATTTGTGTTTTTTCTAATGATGTTTTTTGTTTATACTCATTAGCAATGCTTCTAGCAATTGATTTCTCTCGTTTTTCAAACAATGTAATTTAATGAACATTTTGATTCGTAACTATGAGCTATATTAGTTACAAAATCAGAATTAATTAGGCTTAATTTTTTGTTTTTGAATTTAAAATATTACAATTGATTTTTTATATTTTCTTTTTCGATCTTAGAAAGGTTATTCTAGGTTGTCTAAAGTTTTTTTTTTTCATAATCTATATTAATAAAAATGAATGCGTTTTATACCTTCCAAAATCATTCATCCGATTTCGATGAAATTTTGGGGAATGGTTGGACACATTCCTGCTAAGGTTTCTGTGTAAAGCTAACGCCTAAGGGGCGTTGGGAGGCTTAAGAATCGTTAGAGATATATATTCCCGTTTTTGGACTATCAGACCTACAAACTTGAAATTTTTGGTAGGCATGTTCCTTTCATGGAGTAGAGGTCCTCTACAAAAAAGGTTTGCGAAAAGTGACCTCTAAGGGGTGTTGCGGGGGCTTAAGGGACGTTAGAGATAAATATTCCCGTTTTTGAACAATTGGACCAACCAGCTTGAAATCTGGTGGTCATTTTCCTTTCAAGTATTAGAGTTCCACTACAAGAAGTGTTTTGAAAATCGATTCGAAAGGTTCTTGCGAGGGCTTAAAAGGCGTTAGAGATAAATATTACCGTTTTTGAACTTTTAGACGTACAAACGTAAAATTTTGTTGGCATCTTTTTTTTTGGGGGGGGGGGTATATGAATCCGCTAATAACGGATTTTACGGAAATTGACTCCTATGGGGGGGAGGGAAGTTGCTGGGACATTTATAAAAAAAATCTTCGATACCCGACTATTTACCGTAATGAAATTTAGTATGCATGTTACTTTTGTTGAATAGAAACTCGCTAAGAAAGGATTTTACAAAAATAGACTCCTGTTGGGTAGAGGGAATCTTTTGCAGCGTATTGATAAAAAAAATACCAGTTTTCGAGCTACTAGACCTACAGTAATGAAATTTGATAAGTATGTCTCTGTTGAATTGAACGGATTTGTTGAAAGGGTCTTGCAGAAATAGACTCTCAAAGGTGGCTGCTGGAGCTTATTGATAAACAAAATCAGTTTTTGATCTATCAGATTTAGACTTGAAATTTGGCAAGCATGTTTATTTGAGTAGAGATCCACTAAAAATGGGTTGTGGAAATTACGAGAGAGTAAAAGATAATTCTACTACAATTTTAGAAATTATTTTGAAGTTTTTTCCTTTTTGAATCAAGAATTATAAGAATATTTTTCAATACAATCGAATTCTTAATGCCAAGATATTAGTAATTTATATATATAAACATCATGAAATACCCAGCGAAGCGGGCAGGCAATGGCTAGTTTTGAAATAAATTTGGACAAAGTCTGTTATCATTGCATGAACTCGATATTATTTGCTTGGACTCGTGTCTTGATTTTCAACAATGGCCTTTGATTATGGGAAATTATTTTCAGTTAGATTGCAGTGCATTATATCTTATGTTAGAATATTTCCACGTAGCACAGAAGCTTTTTTTATTAATTAGATGATGGAATGAAAACTAATGCATTAATTATAAAAATAAATTAAAAATATTTTACATTAATTATGCTCTACAAATAAAAAAAAAAATAGAGAAAAATCTCTTTATCAATTAAAACAAAATTAGTCATATTCTTTTTGAACAAAACGTATAATGTCCATTCCACGTCACGAAAGTTAAGATAACATTAAAAAGAATATACTACACTGTTTATCATTTTTTTAATTTAGTACTGCTTTGACTGGCTCGGTGGTTGTCGATATTCTTTATTTACCAGTTTGAAAAAACATTTCTTTGGAAAATAAGAATTTTAAACCTTACGAAAATCCAACAAAGTGTATTTTTCCCCCATTCACATTTGATGAATACCGAGTGCCTATTTATCCATTGGGGGCTTGGGGCGGGCGCCCACGCGCCTTAAAGGGCATGGATAAGCAGGACTTAACCAGATATTCTGGTAATAAATTTCGAGCCACGAGTTCCAAGGGGGTCTGTAGATCTTCTGCCTTCAGGACTCGATTTTATTTTAATGTAAACTATTCATTTATGATAATTGTTAAGGCCCACAAACTATATTGTACTTTAAATTACTATAAGTCCAGCGGTAGATGGCGCTGTTTTTTGTTTTTCTCAAGAAAAAGTGTGTTATTTAATTCATTACAGTCCACAGCGTTGTGTGTGTGGTCCTTTTTTTCTGAGCTATATATATGAGTGTAGTGGGTGTAATCAATCATGAATATTAGGTTTACAGAAATTCGAATAATTAAATGTTAATATTTAATATTATCTTTAATTGTTGCTAAATATCACTAATATTAAAACACATCATCCTCTTTCTGTCAAATGTTATACTTTAATTTCATTCACTAAAAAAAATTCCTTTTCTTACATTTTTATTCATTTCTATAAAATGAATGAATACATAGATGTAAAGGAAAAATAGATAAAATTTAAATCTAGTTTTTAAAAAAATTTTCCCTCTTTAATATACTTCTATTCAGCTCAATAAAACTGCGTTTAGTCTAATAACAATGTAAACTTATCCACACGAAGTTTATTTACAAATATTTTTTTATAAAAATGACTCTAAAAATGCATCTGATTAAATTATTCTTATAATTAATTGGAACTTAATTTCATAAAATTCTCATTCTGAACACTTCAATTTAATACTTTAAAACAAACAAATACTTCTCTTTCACAGGTTTCATAACATTTGTCAACTGCTATAGTGTCAAAATGGCAACCATGATGAACAACGTCTTCACTGTAGCCAAATTACTTGCCATTGTTATTGTGGTTTCAATAGGAATGTATATGCTTTCAATGGGTGAGTCTTCTTTTTTCTCTCCTAGTAGCACAAGAAAGGATATTTCTCTTGAAATATAACTCCATATATTTTACGGACTTTCCAAAAGTAAGCTTCATTTTTTTTTCACACGGAAACTTTATTGCCAAAAATATTACATCATGGTATCATAATCTATACACTTTACACTACTTCTTGACGGAGTTGTCACCAACATTGAGACATTTGTCGTAGCCTGAATTTTAAATAAATCATGATAACCTCTGATTAAACTCGGTGCGCTGCTATGCAAGGAATTGTCGAACAGAATGCTCCACCTCAACGCTGATTTGTAAGTCTTTTTTCCTCACTGATGAACCTGGATGCTTCCTCGTCATTAAGGTGACCTTTATTTCTGGTTAACGAGGTTGCACCATGTCTCAAAGCCTGTTGTATTGCCATGTCTGATGGGCCTGTTGTATTGCCATGTCTGATGGGCCTGTTGTATTGCCATGTCTGATGGGCCTGTTGTATTGCCATGTCTGATGGGCCTGTTGTATTGCCATGTCTGATGGGCCTGTTGTATTGCCATGTCTGATGGGCCTGTTGTATTGCCATGTCTGATGGGCCTGTTGTATTGCCATGTCTGATGGGCCTGTTGTAATGCCATGCCTGATGGGCCTGTTGTATTGCCATGTCGTATGTCCTCATTTCTTTTGGTTCTCTTTCTCTCACACGTTTTGGTAACCTCAAACATCATAGATCATGTGAAGGATCTGAGCACATGCAATGGGCACTGTCTGCATCGTTTAACCAGCAAAAAAATTTAGTTTCTGATGGTGATAGTACAATAGGGGAAATAATCATATCATTCAAAAAAATGATGGAACTAACTTTCGGAACGTCCCTTGTATTTAGAATGATTCTTAACTGTTGCTTTTATGCAGGTCACTATGAGCACATCGTATCTGGCTTTGAGGGAACGACTTCATCGTTTTCTGAACTAGCAAATGCCTTTTATTTTGGTCTTTGGGCATATGATGGTTGGTAAGTTAATTTAGTAAAGTAATTTAAATGACGCCTATAGCCAGTCCAATTAAAACATTTCGACTTCAAAATGCATATTTTTCTTTTCAGGAATAACTTGAATTTCGTCACTGAAGAACTCATCAACCCCCACATGTAAGTTAAGTCAAATTTTTTAAAGATTTTGACTTAAAATAATAAAGAGTGAATAATTGCGTGTTTCATAGTTTTATAAAAATAAAGAATCCACATATACCGGATGAGCCAAAAGTTCGAGTAAACATTAAAAATTCATAAAAAAAGAAGAAATTATGATAAAGTGCAGTTTTCTAGTAAGGGATCACAAAAAAGTTGGATTTTTTTAGCAGCAAAAATAGTTTTAGTCGTACCCGCATTAAATCAAAGAGGTATGTAATAAGCTTCCTGCAGAATGGTGCACCTCCATACTATACCAATCTAGTAAAACTATACCTATTAACTACGTTTGAGGACAGTGATTGGTCGAGGCTGCAAAATCGCATGGCCACCATGTTCAGCCGACTTCACTCCAACCGATTTCTGGTTGTGGGACTATTGGAAAACACTTGTGTATCATTTATCCCCGGACACATTGGCCGAACTCAAAGATTCTATCAGCCATGAGGCTTTTGAAATTCATTCCGGTATTTTGCAATCAGCTGTAATGTTCTGGAGGTCATGCTGAACAACTGTTATACAAGAATAAACAAATGGAGCGTACTGTTGTCTACATTGTGTTTTGGCTAAGTCAGTGCTTTCTAACGGGGATATTCTTTATTAAAAAGTTTTTGCTGCTAAAAAGATATCAGACTTGCTTATGAGCCCTTTGTTGCAAACCGCTTTTTGTCATCATTTCTTTCTTTTTTTCTGAATTTTTAAAGTTTGAACGAACTATTGACTCACCCGGTATATTCATGGAATGTTTAATATTCAAAATTACAGATCTCATTTGTATATCTCCTATAAAAGATCACAAGAATTCTTCTCTTGAAGAATCATTAAATTTGTATATAATCTTGCTTTGGTTATACACTATCACGAATTAATTATATAAATTTCATTTAAGTTTGGAAAAACAATTTTAACTGGAAATATTCAAAGGTATCGTAGCTTTTTTGTGTTCTTAGCCCCTTTTAATGATTAAGAACATTAATTTGTAACTATATACTATTCGAATAAAAAAATTGGTGACATTTGATTCTTTTATTTTGGATTCCCTTATTCGATCTAAATTTGGAGCTCGTATTTCCATAATTTCTTTTCAAATTACAATTACTTTTAACAGTGTAAGATATCAAAAGAGAATATTTCAAACATAATAGGATAATCAAAACTAATCTTTGATGATCTAGCGCCAGATTCAAAATTTTAACTGGGGGAAAAGTCGTTTGGCTCCATTAAAATACGCCAAGGACAAGCCAAATGACGAAGTAATGGTTCTCGAGACAAACATTGTAATTAACTTCTTACTTTGATTGTATTACAATTTTTTTTTTTGAATTCTTGATTACGTATACTAATTTACTGTAACAAAAATCAATGAATTAATAAAATATTGGTTAATTTTTTTAACAAATTTTAGAATAATCCAGCACGAATTATTGGCGAATTTTTTCATTGAATTTTAATAAAATTCATTATTGGAGGAAGCAAGTTTTGGAAAAATTAGTCAGATACAAGTTATTGGGGGTAACTGAAACAATAGCTCTTTTGGTGACAAAGAAATAAAAGGAAACAATTTTAAAAAAAGAATTATAAATAAAATGAACTTTTATTAATGAACTGGAATTGTGTATTGAATCAAATATAAGTTATATATGCTTGAAAGTTTTCTTATTGGAAGTATGACACTATTATTCTATATATCCACAGAAACCTCCCGAGGGCCATTATGATCGGCATTCCTCTGGTGACCTTGTGCTATGTTTTAACCAACATTTCATACTTGACGGTGCTCTCTCCTCCCGAATTACTGGCTTCGGATGCTGTGGCGGTTGTGAGTATGAAATTGTTTTTCAGTAACGGTACAAATACATCCAACACATTTTCAGATTATTTCTACTCGTCATCTCTCATGTTACATTGTGGTCTCGGTAGCCTAGTGGTCATGGTCACGTAATCGTGACCGGCGTTGTCGAGTCGCGGGTTCGAGTCCTGATGCCTCTGAAAAACCTCTATGTAATGGCATTGATGCACGTTAAAACTGCCATGGCTGAAGGCTGCGGTAGCCTAGTGGTCAAGGTATCGGATCATGGCTGGCATGTCATGAGTTCGAACCCAGAACCACTAAAAACCCGACGTGTAGGGGAGCGATGCACGTAAAATCTGTGTCGAGAGCTCGAAAGTCCTCCCGTTGGTGTGGTGTGGTAGCTAGGAGAGGGGTGTGCCATCACAGGTCGTCACTTGCCCATGGTTCTAAATTACAAGGTCCGTCGCCAAAAGCCCTCGTGTAGCTTAACAGTGAGACGTTAATATTCATTCACTCACTGCCATGGCTGAAAGTCCTTATGTTGATGTGGTGTACATATTTGGAGAGGTGCCATCTTAGAGGTAGCCCTCGTCACTTGACCATGGTTCATAAACGAAGTCTGTCTCCACTAGACCTCGTATTGCGTCACTGCGTGATGTATTGTAATCGAATCAAATCAAAATCGAGAGCGAGTTGGCTCAAATATGAACGATCTGTCGAGGCTAAAAATCTTAATGTGGGTGTTGAGTGGAAGTTCTGAGAATGGAGTGACAGCTCAGGTGTCGTCCTCGTCATTTGACCCTGGCTCAAAATTACGAGGTCCATCATGACTAGCCTTAAGTATGACGTTAATAAGCAATCTATACGCCGATATTCAAGGTCAACCTTACCTTTACTTAAAGCTTGAATTGAGAAATCGTTAAAACTATGTAAAAGTTGTGTACGTTATCGTTAAAGCTTTTTACCGTTTTTCATTTCCGATTGTACATGAAAAAACATACTCAAATTACAATAGAACCTGTTTTTGATGCGGTCCTTATTTGTGCGATTTTGTTTTTGAGTGGTATATGAATTTCAATGGGCTTTGGCACCACTGTAATGTTTTCTATCAGTCTACATATATGCACTTCAAGACGATCTGTTCATTGATTACAAACAGTCTCTCGACAATGCACGTTCAGTTTCTTTTTCTCAAAGCACTAGCAGCACGCACTTGATTAAAGACGAAACTTTCAATGACAATGGACAATGTCATTATCAATAATTTGATAGATTATGAAGACGAACAAGAACCGGATTCTATGAGAGCGGATAAAATATACGCAGGAATCCAGCTTTCCAACAAATCGGAAAAGCATTTTCTTAAAATTAGATACCAATTCCTAAAGGAGTTTTAAATTCCAAAAAGAGGTTCGATCATGCATATCTGGTTATATCGACGTTCACAAACAACTGATCAACCGACCGTTGTGCAAAAACTTATGACTTACTTTAAGGTGTCAAAAATAAATCAATTAAAATTGTGTCTTCAAGTGACGAAAGCGATTTTGAACTTATTCATCACAGAAAGAATCGTGATTTGGATTACGATGAGTAGCAGTGAATTATGTGCATTTTGAAAGCTGCTACCTGTGTACAATGAAAAAAGAATTTTTAAATGTTTCCATGAGTAATTTAATTATTTCGTTTCGAAGTATTTTCCTATAAATTTCGCGAACAGACGACTTTTTTTATGCGGTCCCTCTCCGCCGCATAAAAAAAAATTTCTGTAGAATGTCGACAAAATTGTTCGTTATATGTAAAGTTTTTATGAAATTTTCGCATATTTTTTCTGCGGTACCGCACAAAAACAGGTTTTACTGTACTGTTGTTCGTTTTATAATAAGGAGAAAACTTAACATAAAACATTAAATAATTGTTGAAATTTCAACATTATTAAATTCGTGTTGTGTTTCGGGTGGTAAGGCGACAATGTATCCTTTTATTAGAAATCTTAATATATCCCACGACTGTAGAGACAAATACTTGCCAAGGCGAGGAGGGAAAATTCATTTTATCTTTGAATTCAGTGGAATTCCTTGGTTCAAGTTCAATCGCTGATTCATGCTCTTCGTTATGCCATCGTATCTTTCTTCAGAGCAAATTCAAATCCCGGTTACACACAAAGCACTGTTCCGAGAATCTTCTTTTTTCAGGCTTTAGGCATATGTCACATTTATCTTTTCTTTTTTGTTGCTTATTTAAGATTAGCTCTGGGCATTTTCTTTTCTCTTGTATTTCTTTGAACAGTCCTTCTCTTCTTTCTTCCTTTTCTTTCTTTTTTTGTTGAAAGGGAAAAACAGTCTTCCAATTCCTTCCGGTATGGCTTCCTTTGGGTCTTTTTCTTTTCTTTTTTTTCCTCCTTTTAAAGTACAGTTTATGCCATAGAACGAAACTAAATCTTGCAACTGACCATTGAAAACTGCCTGTGTTCAAATTATCTAGAACAAACGTGTCGCTTTTTTTCTCTGAAGACTTTATAAAGGTTTTTTTATACACACACACAGGAAATAAAGGTATTGGCTTATCTATATTGATTTAATGCTACTACTATTTTCTAAATAATTTTTTAATTATTGGAAAAGCATTTTTAATATATTCTTAACATAAAAATTAAATTTATTTGTCAGAATGGGGAAACATATCCGCTACTGAGACAGTAGTCCTTGTGTAACTTCGGAGATACATTAAATCAAATCAGTTAAATTTAACTTTCATTAAATACTGTGAAAACTGTTAAAGTATACTTCAAAACAATATAATAAAGCCATATTATTATTAAAACTGTTGTGTAATGAGCCTCTGTTAGTTTTATGGGTTACTCATATAGAGGTAAAAAATATTAGAGTAATTATATTGGAAAGTAAGCATTGCATAAAATTCTTTTCGATCATCCCAATAAAATAAAAATTCTCTACTTGTTCAAAATAAATAATCGAAATGATTAGCTACATTCTTTTCAGATAAGTTAGGTTCTTTCATTTCATTCTGAAAAACCGACCTAAATTGCAAATAATTATATACAGAATAATTATAATTTTTCAATTAAAATCGGAACAATGCAGTGAATTTTTGTGACAAACAGAATTAAAAAAAGAAAGTGATGTTTTTGAAAAAAAAATTTCCTCGAAACTATCCTTATATTTGAGTAACATGAGGAAATCAAGTGGTTCATTTTCGCATCGTCAGAGCTCAGATGCCTCCGTCTGGAGAGAAAACTGGGCCTCAAAATTACTTGTGGCAATTGGTGTCGCCTATACGGTGCCGCACTAAAAAGTGATACCAGCTTCTGGGGAATGAACTAGGTCTGTAAAGGTAAAAAGTACCAATACGCAGCCCCATTAGAAAAAAAAGTAGAGGCCAGTTAGGTATTTTTTCTTAATTTTAATTCTATCCACCGCATTAAATAAATGCATTTACTGTATCATGTTCATTTTATTCAATTTTTACTTATAAATATTTTTGAGGAAATTAATTTAATTGCAGAGTGGGGATTCTTTACAATCATGAAATTTACAGGAAATATAGCAAACATGGTGGGACTGACCTTATGAGAACTATAAAAGTATCAGGTGGCTGGACCATCTGTACAGATATGCCGACGCTTTTTCTACCAAAAAAGTAACTTTTCCGAAAGTTGAAGAGAGCAGACGTAGAGGACAACCATCTACACCATAGATTCCCAACCGTTTTTGAACTGGCGCCCCCTTTTCTAGTATATATTTCAATACCGCCCCTTTTCTAGTGAATATTTCAATACCGCCCCCTTTTCTAGTGAATATTTCCATACCACCTCCTTCCACTCTAGAGAAATAAGAGTGTACATTATACATGGTGAAAACAAGAGTTAAGTTTTAAAGAATATTATATTACTAATAGAATATATTTTTTAATTTGATTTTTTTCTAAAGCCCCAATTTTTTTACTTGTGAATCTGAAATAGCTATTGCTACAAATATATTTAAATGTGTAGTATTTTATATTTTAGTCATAGGTAGAGGATATTGTTGGAATTGAAACGCTACTGAATTTCTTCATTTAAAAGTGTGGGATAAAAGTTTTAGCTTACCTGTTATAAAGACAGGCAGGGGATTTGATGATACGAAGTAATTCATAATAAACTATTGCTTTCAAAATAAATATAAATGACAGTTTCAGCCTTTAAAGAATTACACGTTAATTCCTGGTTAACCTATTTAATTATGTTTCTTGGATAATATACGTAATAAAATGCAGTGGTCGAAACATGTTTCCTACTGCTCACAGACAGAGACAACACGTGTACTACAGAAATTAAAATGCACTATATCATTCGATTTAATGTAAGTCTGAATGGAATGGAATCTTTAAGTTTTTCGGCCACTTCCCGAACTACCGAAATATGTGAATTTTCGTACATGTGATATAGAAATGATTTAAATACATACAATTCAACATAAGGTAAACATTATTAAAATTTACTTTTCTTAGTACATAATCAGCGTGTTTTTTAGTCTTTTTTTTTAGACTATATTTGGTTAATCTCCCCAAGCCCCTCCGAGCCATCTCAACGCCCCCTAATTTTCTCTGGGTGTTTTACTGTCCCCCTGAAAGCCTCAAACGCCCACGTTGAGAACCTATGATCTACAGGATGGTTAGACGATGTTGAAAAGGATCTCAAATTAATGGAAATCAACCGATGGAAGGTCATCGTGACTGATGGGGTCAACTAAAGGAGGGTCAGTGAGTCAAGCCTTGGCCTGCAAAAGGCTGTTGAATTTAAGTAGAATTTAACTGGGCAATTTAATGTTTTTAAATTCATTTCATGAGTTTTATCAGTTCAGTCGTATTCAAAAAATTTTGGCATGTTCTTTATTTTTATTTCTTTGTAAGTGTTTTTAGACTCATTTAAACACTTCTACAATTCATAAAAAATTGTTTTTACTAAATAATTAATACAGTCGACTCTCGATAGTTCAAACTTTCGATAATACGAACCTCTCGATAATTCGAAGTAAATGCTCAGTCCCTTGAAAAACTCTTGATATTTCGAACTAAAACAATACGTTTGGGTACACTCAATAATTCGAAGTAAAATCTGAGGCTGGCCAGACTACAACACACGATAATTCGAAGTTATCTAATAAAACTTTTGACAATTCGAACACTCACTATCATGTTCAGTCCTGTAGCAGTGTTGTATTGTCTCTGCGTATCTCTCCTGTAACGTAGTCCCTTTAATGACCATCTATCTGCTACTTCTTAGTCAGGCAAAATTACACCTTTATTGTTTTCCTTCTTCAAATGGACAATAGACCAACCGCTGTCAGCCGTCCATATCTTTCGTTTAACACGTGACCTTGCTACACATGTGTTCAGAAAGGATGATCCATTATTGTGAAGAAGAGATGCGTGTGATTGTGTATGAATGTATTCTTTTAATACAGGACTTTTAACTTCTGTAAAATATTTATACTGTATAAGATGTACTTTTTAAAAATACTTTAAAATAATTTTATACATATGTACAATTGTTGATTTATTACATAGTTTCAAATTTAAATGTGTTAGAAAAAAAATTTCTACCCTCTTGATATTTCGAAGTTTTTCATTGGTCTCTCCAACTTCGAATTATCAAGAGTCGACTGTATTTCTCTTTATTCCGATTAAATAAGGCCGCGGTAGATTAGTGGTTGTAGTCGCAAACTAGTGGCCGGCTTTGTAGAGTCGTGGATTCTACTCGATGCCACTATAGATACAGACTTTGTTGCAGTTTAAATAGCTCAAAGTCTTCGCGTTGGTGTGATGGGAAAGTTTGGAGAGTGGGTACCAGTTGACGTGTCGCTCTCGTCAAATTTACAGGATTCGTGGCCAGTAGCACATGGTATCTTTAGAGTGCAATGGTAATAAATAAATCAATTCATCCTTTTGAATAATTTCTTCTAATCTCTATTTGGATTTTATATTCTACGTAGTGGGTTGTTTCAATGCATCTTTTAAAAGAAATGCAACATTTAATTTCACCATCGGCAAACATTTTTAATTCTTGCGAGCATTCATTTGTGTTTTTTCTATATGCTGTCAAATTTATATCGTTTTTGTAAAATCAATAAATACCAAATAGAATAGGGAACCAATTCAGTCGAGTTCAGCAAAACGCATTACCAGGTCTGCTGCTCAAGCGCTTTAAAATACGTTTGCAGAGCATATATATTTCCGGTTATCTCTTTCTATCTCGGGTGTTGGGGGATGTGCTATATATAACGCCCAAGAAGTGCTTTGAAACATCGTTCGTAACGATTACGGAAACAAGCGTATTTATTCACCTATTACGGGACGTAAATGACAAGCTAGCTTGGGCTTTATTACAAAATTGTATCTGGATGTGATTATATAAGAAATAGATTTCAGTCAACAGTCTTGCTGATTCCTCGCGTTCGTTATATTTGTATCAACAATACTCTGCAGCAAAAAAAAAAAAATTATTTGAAAAATAACAAAAAGGACTATTCCCAAATCTAATTTCTAAAAATAATACGTGCTGTTTTAAAGACGATTTCACATTTAAAAATTTAAGAATTGAAATCAAATTCAAGTCTGGAATTAACTTTATTTGTTTAGAAAATAGCTTTTTTTGAAGTTATACTTTTTTTGGCGCGATAGGGAAAAATGATCAGAGTAAATTTGTATACGATTCGCACGCACACTGTTGTCTAATAACTTTGGAAGTTACTGAGGGATCTTGACTATATGGGTGTCGATCGAATTGGCGTGCCCCCCCCATGTATTTGATATCTATGTGCTTGTGGTTAGGATAGGGGAGGGCTTGCACTCTAAAATATCAGTCATCCCTGTTATTTATTCATATAGAGTAGGAAATTTTCTAACATGCCACTTTTTTAGTGCTAGGGTGACTGATATTTGGGGGATCGAAAAACTATTGTTGTAAACCATATGTTGGGAGACATTCCCCCGGTGCCCTCTACAGCTTTTTGGCCAATATCTCGGCCCCCGAGCCTCAGTCCATTCGGACCTGGCTCATTCGATCCCTCTATCTGCTCTTTCAGTTATTATAGTTTCATACTCATAGGGCTATTTCTTCCATAGTTTTTAATTGTTTTAAACTTTTTAAATTTGTTTAAATTCACAGTAACTTGGCTCCCTGTTTGAGTCTCGGACTTGATATTTGAAACAACTGTTCCACTCATCGAGATCCATCCAGCCATCTACTTCATTACCATTGTGACGGCAGGGGGAGGGCTTAAGCACTAAAATATCATGCTCCCATGTTAATCCTATGGGGACTGGAAAAAATTTCACCCCCCCCCCCCAAGGAATTGAGCTTGAGACTTGATTTTTGGAGGTCCGCCATATTTTCCTATTAGCGCAAGCTTTACGTGGAATTGGCCCCCATGTTATTGGTCCTATTGTCCCTGTGCGGGGGTGTTTAAATTTATTTAAATCGTTATTATCTCGGTTTTGGCTGATCCAATTGACTTAAGGTTGGTATCGTTCAACTCTGCTCGTGACCGCTTTTCATCCTTGGCCCAGATTTGTGTCGTTTTTTTCTACAAACGTATGATAACGCGAAGGATAAATTTTTTAGAAAGATTTTTATCTTGTTACGACAAAGAAGTATAGCTTCTTACGTGCGTACATAAGTACACACACACTTTTTTTTGTAATAAAATATTTTATTGAAAAATGGAAATTTTATGAGACATAAAGTATAGCACAATCAATAATTTTTATGAAAATTATTGGTTTTGTGTATCTTTGTCACCATATTTTGCACTCTATGATATTTAATGAAATACTTTTCTAGTGAATTTTAAATTTGAGGATTAAATTATTAATCCATAAGTTTTTCCAACAAAAATTTCAATATCAATAACACCCTGGGTAAAAAATAGAGTAGAACAAAACAAAGAAAAATGAATTCGTTTTTAAACTGTTAAAAGCTTTAATACGCTTAAAAAGTCACATTTTTTATTTTTGATAAAAAAAATTTATTATCCTTTTGAAATATATCATGAAAGTAAAACATAAGTTGAAGCTTATTGTAGTAAAAAAATTAAATGGTTCATTATATAATTTTTTGTTGAAGAAATAGTTATATTTCATGCCGTTTATTTTTTCTGTTTCGAACTTTTAATGTAAAACAAACGTATATTAAAATTGCAAATCTATATTATTGGCCTCTATTCTCTAAGTCTGCATTCATTATCGCGGGAATCGAATTTTCAAAAGTGTTCTGTGTGGCACGCTGAATCATATGAGTAGATTGTTTTGTCACGCTACAGCTAAAGGGTTGCCGACCCCTGCTGAAGACAATTTCTGTAGTACAGGTATTATTTAGAACTTAACGAATCTAAATCATGCCTAATCAAAGGAAGATGAAATAAAAATGTCTAGTTCTTATAAAACAAATTGATGAATGAATGTTTAAATTACTTTAACAGCTGAATTAGATAACGTTCTTTAAAAACATTTAAGGATTTACTAAATTTCTGATAAATTTTAATCAATCAAGTCAGTATTCATAGTAATAAGCTTATTACCAAAATAATGGTCAAGATTAAATGTAAGCCTAATAAATCTAAAAGATTAAAAACATCCTTCTCTTAAGGCGTCTCGGGACCCTTAACATATATCTGTGCACTCGAAAAACACATCCTTCTTCAAACCAATGTAACTTAGCAATAAAACAAAACAATCATTTGAAATTTTTACCACATGATAATCATGTATATTTACATTATATCTCAAATTGTCAGAGAATTTGAGGAAAATATTAAAAAAGTTATAAGGAAACAAAAATTGGGCTGTTTTTTAAAAATATGAAAATCAGTATTTTACACCGCGCAGGATTCTGAAGTACCAAATTGATCAAAATTTACAAAATTAATTTTACATGGTACAAAAATGTTCACTTTTGAAGTTATACTAACTTTTAAGAAATTTAGAGGAAAGAAAATATTTTTCAAATACAATTATAAACAAAATTTTAAAATTTTAAGAAAAAAATAAGTTTAAATTAAAATAAAAAAATTCTATTAATTTTTTTTGAAAATTTTAGTATAAGTTATAAAGAGCCTTATTTTAAACACGTGTATGAAATTTCAAACTGATATCATAAATAGTTTCTGAGAAATCTTGCGCGCAAGCTAAAATTTGTTGTTTTGAGATAAATGAAGTTAAAGATACGAAAGAGATAGGGTTTTTGTTTAAATTTCAGTCGTTATTTCTCAATAGCTTCAGAAGTTTTTACAGTATCAACAAACTGTTGGTATGAAAATGCTCAGAAATGTTGAGGCTTTAACATATATATTTTTCAAAAAATTGAAAAATTTGCAATTTAAGAGTCCTTAGAGGCTTTAAAATATTTCGAAATACATTACGTAATTCTGAAATATCTAAAAAATACTTTTCTACTTGCAAGACAGTAATCATGCATCTAAATTATTTTTTGTAAGAGGGGGTTAAAACTAGATTTTGGGGAATAGCTTTACTCTGAATGAATTGTGAATGTCTTAATCCCCCCCCCCTTTTATTTTAAAGGGATTTGCCAACTACATGTTGGGGCCTGTCGCCTTCATTATTCCTATCCTTGTGGCTGCTTCTGCTTACGGAGCGTCGAACGGAACTTGTTTGATTGCTTCAAGGTAAGAATTTTTAAAATTTCAAAACGCAATTTTTTATTCACAATCATGGACAAAAAAAATTAGCGCACAAAGGAGTCGTCAAAATGAAACGAAATTTTACATACGTAATGACTACTTTAATATAAGTAAATGATTAGAAAATCAAAGAAAAAGGATCATTAATTTCAGAGAAAAGGGCAAAAGAACGGAGGATTTAATACCCCGTTGAACCCCCTCTAGCGCGAATGCACGATGCGATACGATCGGGCATTGAGGCATACGTGTTCTGTATGATGTCTTGAGACATTTCGTAACCTTGCCTCTAGTTCGTTTAAACTCGTGGGATGGCCAACTCGCTGTCCCAAATGATCCCAGATATGCTCGATTGGAGACAAATCTGGGGATCGTGCAGGCCAAGGAAAGGTAGTAACAGTGCGGAGACAGTCTTGTGATACACTTGCTGTGTGAGGCCGACCATTATCTTGTTGAGAAAAGGCTCCTGGAAGCCGTTACATTAGTGGCAACACATGTGGTTGTAGGATGTCGTGGACATACCACTGGGCTGCCATGGTGCCACGTATCAATACTAGGGATGACCGTGTATTGTAGGCAATGGCACCCCATACCATCACACCAGCTGTGGAAGTGGTGTGTCGCTGAAAAGCAAAGGCAGGATTGAGGCGTTCACCACGGGGTCTCCCCACACGAACACGATTGTCATCACTGCTGAGGTTGAATCTGGATTCGTCGCTAAAGATGACCTCGTTCCATTCCACTGCAGTCCAGTTTCCTCGTGCGCGGCACTACTCCAAACGGAGGTGTCGATGGATAGGCGTCAAGGGCAGCACACGTAATGGGTGCCGCGATCCCAAATGTCCTTCAGCCAGGGGCCTTCGTATGGTTCGAGAAGACGCAGGGGCCCCTAGTGAAGGTGCTACCTGTGCCTGGATGGCGACCGATGAAGCAGTTGGCTGTACGCGTGCATTTCCTACGATGTGGCGGTCTTCTCGACGACTGGTCTGTTGAGGGCATCCTGAGTCTGTTCTTCGTGTAAATGACATCTCTCGGAACCACTGGTCCCAACACTTCCTCACAGCACAATCAGACCAACGTAATTGACGAGCTACTCGCCTAGCTGACCACCCAACTTCCATCATGCCCATGATTCTCCCCCTCTAAAACTGCGACAGCTGCTCATATTGTTTACAAAAATGACGAATTGCATGTCTACCTCAGCATTCTTTTGCAAACGATTCAGCACACTCAATCAAGCTTTGGTTACATGTTTTATACTCCACTGAGAAAGACGTTAAACGCCCTCTACAGACTATACGTAATGCGCAATCACGCTACATTTCTAATCATTTGCATATCTCCCCGACATGTACCTTGATGCCATGTTTCGTTGCGATCCCGCAATTATTTCTTGGTGCGCTAATTTTTTTGTCCATGAGTGTATTTATTTTACAAGTATACCTTCTGTGTTTTATTAATTTGCAGTTTTTAATCTTCTGACTCATCCTGTGGCCGTGGTAGCCTAGTGGCCAAGGTAACGGACTCGTGGCTGGAATGTCACGAGTTCGAGCCTAGTGTCGCTGAAGACCCGCAGTGTAGAGAAGCTATGCACGATAAATCTGTCGAGAGCTCTAACGTTCTCCCGTTGGTGAAGTGGGCTATCTTAGGTGTCGTCCTCATCACTTGACTATGGTTCAAAATTACGAGATTCGTCGCCAAAAGCCCTCGAGTAGCCGAATAGGGCGACGTTAATATTCATTCCCTCAGGAAGGTTGACGGAGGTGAATTAGTCTTTCCAAAACGACATTAAATCAAAACTATTCAAATCTGTATTAATTCTTTCTTTAAATTCATTCTTTTTTTTATTTTAATAAAAAAGGCAAATGTCTTGTCAAGCATTTTTAAACCTCATAATAGATTTTTGTGAGTGTTTATGTTTTGATGCAATTCGATGAAAATCGATAAAGTCATTTATTTAAATGCAAAAGCATAAATCGATAGCTTTTATACTTATGCTTTGTTGAGTTTCCATGCCTACTTTTTTGTAGATTATGAAATCGTTAGTGGCACGCAACCCAAAAACGTTTTTTGAAAAATATTCCTAGTCTCTTATTTTCAAACTAGAGTAGAATTCTATGAATGAATTGAATAAGAAATTTAAATAAACTGCTAGCTTCAAACCAAAACACTACATATTTTTGAATACTGTGTTGGAAACGTGTTTAATTCATATCACATTTAAACTACGTTAAATTTATTGCTTTAAAATAGAATTAAATAAATTGTTCTATCCAATACATTACAAAGAAAGAAAGGTCTTATCGCGTAAAGGAGATTTAAGAAAAACGCCAGTATCAAAAAGTAACAAAAACAATAAATGTCACTACAACATCGAAAACTAGGAGTGTTCAGAATATAGTTTAAGAGTATTTTGGTTGATTTTATCCATTTCATTTCGTGATTATATTTAAGACAATGCCGGTGTCCCATGAGACACAATTTAAGTCATTCAACTAGTTTTCTGTCATCACTCTTATAGTGTAAAGAAGGGAGGATATTCCCTTCACACGCGGAAACAAAGTTGACTGAAAAGGTAGTACCGGACTCATCGGTACAATGATTGAGTCGAAAGAAAAGCAATAGAAAGCTTGATTTATTTTTAATGCACAAATAGCTGCGTGTAAAGAGCGTATCTCCCACAATATCCTTTTAGTTGAGTTCAAGCAATGGGGAGTGCTTGAAGGAATGGCACGGGAGGGCCGGTTGACCCAGTGTGAAGGCGATTTCTAGCTCCCGACTGTCTGCTCCTATTACGTGCAGCACAAGTTGACTCGTGTAAAAGAGGCCTTAGAAATATCTATTTCGTCCCAGTTATGAGTGAAGTGGAGCATATCCGGAGGACAGAACCCGCGACCTATGAATTCATAAGCACGGAACATACTAGACAAAAGTGATCACCTCCGTCCGGAGGCTGTTACTGGCTCATATAGATACCTCTTCAGTACTTCCCCACCAGTGAGTTGGTGGATAGGCGAACGAACGAGATATTTTTATGGTGAAGGTGGAGTGAGTCGGGACTCGGCGTCGATCTGCGACTGCGCTGCTGCGTCGAGGGGCTCTGGCGACTGTGCTTGCTGCGTCGAGGGGCTCTGACGACTGTGCTTGCTGGCGAGGGCTCTGACGACTGTGCTTGCTGCGTCGAGGGGCTCTGACGACTGTGCTTGCTGCGTCGAGGGGCTCTGACGCCTTTGCTTTCACTTCTTGCGGATAGATGGCGCCACGATAGATCAGAAGGTCTGCGTTTTTCTTTTCAGCCAAGGTCACCAATGTGGAGGATTATCCGGAGGACAGAACCCACGACCTATGAATTCTTAAGCACGTTACATACCACTTGACAAAAGTGATCACCTCTGTCCGGAGGTTGTTACTGGCTCATGTAGATGCCACTACAAGAGCAACCAGAGTTTGAGAAAGTATCCACATTTAAATATCAAGTTCTCTTTCGCTGAATATTATGTTCACATTTATTTGTAATTCTTACATCTTGCGTGATTTCTTGACAACTCAATGACTTTTTCTTTTTCCATTGCTGCATATTTCTTTCGAATCGATTGCATTTTTTTTTCGAGAAAATTTTCTCGATTATCCACATTTTTCAAGAATTATTTTTCTACGAATAATATTCAGTACTGTTCTTAATACTGTATGAATTTCTTCAAAAAGGATAATGGCAACATCAATTTTATCCAACACATTCAGATCACCACAATTATAACTACAAACTCCAACACAAAATTCAAGCAGTGGAATTATTTTTCATAAACTCTATTTTACGTCTGTCACAAAAATGATTATCAATTAAATAATAATAGTGAGGGTTTATTTAAACTAACGATTTATAAAAAAATATAAACTGAATCTACCAAAAGATATTTTAACGATTATTTAATTTTGGGAAAAGTTTTACGATTACGAATTTGTATACCAAAAATAACCCCTTAAATGGTCTATAAAAAAGTTAGTTTTAAATTAACTTTCAATTTATGATGGAATATTTTGTAATATTTTTTCCATAATTGGGAATCCATTATTAGGCATCACTTGCAAAAAGACATTAGAAACCCATATTCTGTACTTTGAAGTCATTTTGTTTTCCCAATAGGCTTCCATTTGTTGCAGCCAGGCAAGGTCACTCAGCAGAACTGATGTCTTACGTACAAGTAAATCGTCTCACACCAGCTCCTTCTTTGATTTTTAATGTAAGTAAAAAAAGTGACTCTTTTTGCATGTATGAAATTTTTAAGTATGTATTATAAATGTATAAATTTTTGTATGTATAACTCTTGTAAGTGCGAATGAAATTCAAAGTTTTTACCACCTGGGCTTTTATAGAATGGAAACTATAAAAGTCCATTGAAACCTTTTGCCTTTTACTTGTTTATCTTTATAAAAATATAACGATGCTGTAAAAAAGATCGGAATTATCCGGTCACTTGCAGTCTATAAAGAGCTTTAATCATTCTTGCACGTTAGCGAGACCGTGTTTTGACACTCCATTTGATCCACATATTGACTTATGTTCCTGTATATAACCATTACACTATTATAATTTGGATTATTTATTAGTTACATTTTGCTCTTTTTCTCCTCCTTTATTGACTAGACAGGGTCTAATCAAGATCTCGTTAGATCTCTTGTAACGAAAATTCAGGATGAAGAAATGAAAGTAAAATAATTATTCGAAATTTTGTTAAAGTGTAATTGCTCTTATTTCAGTCAAGTCTTAGCTATTCAGGTTGATTATAAAAATGTTTTTAATTATTATTGGGTTAAATAGGTGATAAACTATGTAAAATAAGCAGAATGACAAATATAAGAACCACACTGGATAATTTATTATTTTTCATTAATGAAATTCAGAAAATATATAAGTTTAAACTAATTCACAAATAATGAGCTCTATTATGTAACATACATCACAGCCTTCGACCTTATGACCTTAAAAGTGAGAGAGGGGATCAAACAGTTTTCAAACTTGATGTATAATTCATGTATTTTTTTATGACTTTAATCCTTAATACGGTGGGAGAAAAAGTTGAAAAACAAGATTGAACTAAGAAAATATATACTCATAAGAAAGCAACTTTGCACAATATTAAAAAAAAAAATATTTTTCCTTTGTTCGATTGCTTAAAAAAGGATGAAGTTTAAAGCTCCTTAAAAATATATGAATACTTTAAGAATACTTTAAAGTTTGTCGTTAACTAATTACTCTTCTCAGTTTTAAGTTATTTCATAACTTTAAATTAACCAATCACACGTGACCGCGGTAGACTAGTTGTCAAGGTCAAGGACTCGTGGCTGGCTTGTCATGAGTTTGAGCCTTGTGCCGCTGAACACCAGCCATGTAGAGAGGTCCGCTGAACGCGTCAAATCTGTCGAGGTTCAAACGTCCTACCGTTGGTGTGGTACGGAAGTTAGTCATGTCAGCTCAGGTGTCGTCCTCGTCACTTGATCATGGTTTAAAATTACGAGGTTCGTCGCCAATAGCCCTCGTGCTGCTTTTGCGACGTAAATATAACTTTCTCTCTCGAACCAATCACACACTCACAATCGAATACGTCTTAACTTTGTATATTTCGTCTAATAAGAGGTGTGGCCTCCTTGTATAGTTATACAAACATCATTAGTAATCTCATACTGTTAATGAGGCTGGTGATCAACGATTGTGGCAGTAATTCTCATTCTTCCAAAAAAGGGCCCAAAAAAGTTTGAAGGGTGTTGTCGAACATGCTATGGCTCTTCCTACAGTATCCTACAAATACTTTATGGAACTAAGGTCTGGGGACCTCGGTGGCCAGAGCATATGGTTAGTACCCTCTTCTTTCGGATTATCTTCGACAAGTGTAGCTCGGTGTGGTGGTGCGTTATCTTCCACAAAAAAACGAGTTGGTCTCGCCTAGCAAATCGAAAAAGTCACACGTAAGTTTCAAGAATCTTATCCTTATAGCATTCTGCTGTCGTTGTACCAGCAAGGAGGACATGGAGTAGCGTACGCCCGTTTGATATTATTCTTCCCTATTTACATTGGCGTAACGTACACCCCCGCATTGTGCGGGGACCCAGGACTCAAATTCTGATTGACGCCTAGAACGCACCTTTTGTAAGATCTGGCTTGGGGCACAAAACCTGACTTTGCAAGGGGGGGGGGCTAATATTCTCTGTTAAGCCACTGCCCATTTAAGAATGCCAGTGCCACCAAAGCTATCCCTCTGGTGTTTTCAGGATGATAGTTTCCCAGGTTATCTCCAGGTGAAAACTCGCCGAGAATCGTTCTGTGTGATGAATCACGACGCGTCACTGAAGAGGACTCGGCGCCGATCTTGCTCTATTTAAGAGTGCTGTTCACGGTCTCAAGATAGACGAGCTCTCTAGTGAAACCGCGTAAGGGGAACACAGGCCATTATTTTCTTGGCTCAGCTAGTCTTCTGTATATGGTGTCATTGTTACAAACGCAGCAGCTAAATCTTGAGACGGTTGCCTAGTAGTCGAACCTCTATGATGCCGTGCATTTAAAATCACATAGCGATCCGCTGTATGTGTTGCGACTCTTGGGTGATCATGTCCGTGATCGGACCCGATGTGCGAAACTCTTTCCATAATCTACAGACAACCAACCACATGTGATATTTGTTGCCAACGAGCGATTGTTAACAACCGGTCAACTTCCACCTGTGACTGTCTAGCTTCTAAAGTATCAACGGCTCTCCAAATTCATTTAACCGCAATTCGTCGTTTAAGCGATTTTGTATAGTCAGTTCAACTGTGCAATCTGTTCAGCTGATTTTGTTTTCTTTAAAAAATTGAGTCCCACACACAAATTTGGTTGTTTTAGAACCTTGCTTCATAAATTATACTATACAAATCGCTTTCTAAAATAATAGTGATACATATTTCTATTTGTTGTAAAAAACATTTCTGGAGCTTTAATTTTGGTATTTAAGCTGTTTTCACCTCGCCCAAAACTTGAAAAGTTGTAAGTAAATTGTTGTAAATAGCTCGTTATATATAGTGGCTATTAGCTAGCTGATAAAGTGACATATAAATTTTAAAATCTGGGATTTTTAATAAACAAGAGTAAATTCCAGCATATATTCAAATCAGGTCTATGTTTTATATACTCGTTTCTTAAAATAATCTACATTCTTCCTCGTATGTAGGCTTCAGAAAGCATTCCATTTTTTTTTTTTTTTTGTTATCTATTTTTATTTCGAATAACTTTTAAATTTCCTTTTTTTAAAAATGTTAATTGTTACCCATTGAGAAATAGAAAAAGGAGATAATGGTCATATAAACGAGAAAATAAGAGATGAGTATTGTTTAAATATAATTTCCCATTCTCTTTTCAAAATGACGGCTATTTGAAAAGCGAATAACTATAACTGCATCTCAACTTTACTTGTCATACCCATAATTTTCTTACGAGACACAATGGGTTTTTAAAATCCACTCATTCGAGCTTCAACTGTCCTTTTTAAAGCATGATGAAATAAAATGTTTTTCTACTCGCTTTTTCTTTTTTTTTTCCAATTGAGAACTCTATTTTCACGTATAATTTGGAATAAGTAGACTATGTAAATCATAAAACAATTTTCGGAGAAATTATTTTTGTTTTTGCTTTTAATTATTGGGAAACAGATTAAATAATAAAGAATTTCACGTTTAATTGTTTGAAAGAAACTAGTGATTAAAAAAAATTACGTGCTCGATTTTTTTTCTTATAATTGTCTTTTTAATCATGAAAGTTATTTTTATTGTAAAATTGTTAGAATGCTTAGGGGTGAAAACATTTCTAAAATTTCGTACTGATATGAAAGATTTCAATACAAAAACTCCAAATATATAACCAAATAATATATTGAGGACTTGAGACCTCATGCAACTTCTAGAAAAGCTTTTATCAAAAGGATTATTGAAGGGCAATATTCTTGCATTCTTTTTTAATAAAATGTTTTTATTTCTTGAAAACTAGTCTTATTCTTTAAAATTTTATTTCTTGTCCAGCAATGGTTAAAATTTGTGTCCCACTAGGAGGGTTCTTTTCTAATAATCTACTTATGATATTTTCTAAACTGTTACAGTTTCTATAATTCATTTACGAATTTTTTTTAAAAAAACCAACTTATTTTTAAGAGCAATTCTCCTACTGCGGATGTGAATAAATTTAGCTAGAACTCTCTAATATATTACGCAGTATAAGCTTGTATATTAATTACAAAGGTTTGAGGTATTTTTCAAATTGACCTACGCCCAATTGCTGATATACAAAATAATCTATAATACTCGAACTGGTGCATGTGTGGAGTATCACTTTAAGTAACTTCCAATAACGTAGATATTTATTGTCGTGCAAAACGGAACACTATTTTCACATTCGCGCACACACAAACAACTCGTACACAGGTACAATAACCTTACACTAATTTTTTAAAAGGTGTCTCCCTCTTTGACTACTGCCCCACAGGGAAACTTTTCTGCTTAGGCACACTAGGTACGCGCCTAGGGCGCAAAAGATTCGGGGGCAACAAAAATTGGAGATCGAAAAAAGAATTTAAATTACAGCGAACGTACCACCGCCTAGCGAGTCTTGAGAGAAGCATTTCTGCCCTTGGAGAGAGTAAAGACTGAAATGAGATCAACTGAACAGTTTGATGTTGCTTCGCACTCAAAATGATATAAACATGGAAATTTATTTCAATGACGGTATTAATGATTTCGCAATGATCAAAGCTCGATGAAAACCTTTGTTGCACCAGTGCAAAGCAGTGACTCAACAAAAAAATAAATTAAAAGAAAAAAACTTTTTAAGAACAAGCTTTTATTTAAACGCGCTAAAAAGAATAAAATAAACTTTTCCTTTAAAACTTTTTTTACTATCAACTTATAACGTCATTACACAATTTATATGATATAAAAGCTTGTCGCGAGATTAAAGCACTCTTATTTACTTAGTTTGAAAATTTTAAGAAATTGAAAGCAATCAGATCAATTTATTTAATTTACTTGTTTATCTACACAGGTATATCTCGCGACAAGCTTTTATATCATATAAATTGTGTAATGACGTTATAAGTTGATAGTAAAAAAAATTTAAAGAAAAATTTATTTTATTCTTTTTAGCGCGTTTAAATAAAAGCTTGTTCTTAAAAAGTTTTTTTCTTTTAATTTATTTTTTACTTTTTAGTTATTACTGGTCAGGTTTCTTAGTCTGTTCATCTCATTCAACGCATCGTTGTTGCTAGGTGTTAGCCGGTTATTTTCGAACAGTCGAGCTAAATGAATTCTCGCAAAAAGGGTACTAGACGAAAAACACAAGTTTTTCTTAAATCCGTAAATTTTAAGCAATTCTTTCAATCTTCGTACAGATCTTGGGTAATATTATCCTACACACGAAAAAAAGTTTTATGAGATTTTCTTCATAAATGACAAAGTTATTAAATATTAAAATGTTAAAGTATTTTTTGAAAAATCGTAAAAAAAAATTCTCGACATTTTATTTTTTAAATGACTGATTCTAAAAGAGCAAATCATGAACTGTTTTAGTACGGAATGTCGATTCATTTAAACAAAAAAAAATTTATGCGCGTCGATTTAGACATTATTTTCATAAAAACGCATCGATTTTGACTTATTTAAAAAAATCGTAAGAAATAAAAATATTATTTTGTAAAAAACATTATACCGTATCGGGACGAATTAAATGATCTTTCCGATTCTATAATTATTTTTTGTCTGAGCATCATAGATTAACCTCTTAAGCGGTCAATTTTTTTGACCAAAATTTTCCCAAAAAAAGCCCATTTTTTAACTGCATGTAACTAAGCATAATAATTAACAGAACGCACGAAAATGGAAGATTTTTATTTTAATCTCCGGTTTAAAATTTTACTCATTTTTTTATTTTATAATGTTTGAACACAAAAATCCTTAAATGTTTGCTTTTAATAAGTACATTCTGCGTACTATGAAGAATATTTCACATATAACTTAAAATATGTTTTCTTCCACTTATCAAAAAATTTCATGTTCATACCTCTTTTTCATACGATTGATAGGATTTCATGTGTGTGTGCATATTTATATGCACACACAATATGAAGAATAATGTAACACTAAGTCTTATATTCCAATGGGGATAGAGATAATATCGACTTCTTTGGATTATCTATCCATTTTACTTTTTCTTAGGCAACACATTGTACATTGCCTTGTAAATCCCTGTTCTTTATCCAATATTTTCAAGAATATATATTCTTGCCTTCAGTGAAAAATTCTCACCTTCACCACTACCAAAATTCTGAATGAAGAGTAGTTCAGTACCATGGACAAACTATCTCTCTGCATCTCCTAAAGACACACTATACTAATAACCTTATTATAGGAATAGAAATGTCTGTGCAAATAAAATATAGAAATAAAAAAATTTCGGTGCCTGTACAGCGCACGGGCAAACCGGTTGTGGCTAACTTTCAGTAGCCCGTAAGGTGTACGGGCAAACCAGTTAAGGGGTTAAAGTTGGAATTTCTATAATACTCCATCTCAGTTTAACTTGGCAACGTTGAGAAAGGTATAACAATGTACCAATCTACTTGAAAAATAGCTCTACTTTTTTGTTTTGAATTTAAATCCAAGAAAATAGATTGAAATTTGTAAAATAAATTGCATATGTTGTAGAAATTAGATTATTTTTACGTTGTGGAAATGTAATTATTTTTTAGACAAAGTTAATTAATACAGTCAATAGCGCAACGTTATGAAATTCCAGTTTGGACGAAAATCGATTTTCGACGCCAACTTTTGTCATTGTTGTGACAATAAAATTATTACAACAATGCAGATATATCCAAGTTGGCGCCCAAAACTAGTTTAACGTTTTTAATTAATATCTTTTTAATTAATTGCAATATTGGAATATAAATGGTCAAAACATGCATTGTCATCCAAACTAAACGTGTATACAAAATTTCAGCTCAATGGGAGGAACATATCAGCTTCAAAATTGAGTTGCAAGATTCCACCCGAACAAATTACATACATACATACATACATACATACATACATACATACATTGTAAGTTAAATAAAAGCTTTTAATAAAATAAGGACGTCTAAAAGTAAAAGATAGTAAAACGATAAGCAATGAAAAAGAGGATAGTTAACAAGTTGAAAGCAGTTTATACAATTATGTATACTCTATACTGTAATTGCAAACAATTTCATTAATTTATTATACTAATTTACAAAAGGGTGGATGGGTGGTCCGTGATATCGTAAGATGTAAGAGTAAGAAATAAACGAGTGGCCAAACCATGTCACTATCCTTTCCTTGCGGTTACCAGTCCAGGACCCGGAGGGTTCAATGGGGATGGATAATGGAAAGACTCTCCAAACAGCAAAAACAAAGAAAGGGTAAATAAGAGAGTTATGGTAAAATCCCTCCCGAACCACCTGTCAAGGTGAATATATAAATTTGAAAATATTGCATTTTATTAATGACTATGTTACAAAACTGAATTAATATTCGTGATCGAAATACATATTCTAGTAAATATTTTTATTTGGGGAAATTTAATGATCTAGTCTAGGATGACACATCTTTCAATTTTTCTACGAGATCTTTCAGAGACTGTAAGAGAGAAATCTTAACGTTAGATGAGACCTTCGCGGAGCCCCTAGAAAAGCGTTGCGGACTACAGGGGAACTGCTGGTGTAAAGGAACCGATTCACGGTAAATTTCTTATTGCTCAAAATCCTGACCTTGGTGAAGTGGGGAAGTTCGAATAGTTTGGCTCCAGCACAGGTGTCATCCTCGTCACTAGGACTGAGGTTCATAATTACGATGTCCAATAGCCATTGTGTTGCTTTATAAAGCGATATTAATATAACACTCACTATCGCTGCTCATCAGGAATCGCCTGCATACGTGCACAAAACCCCATTTTTTCATTCGTTGAAATTATTTTTTATTAAAAGCTTGCATGTATGCATGGATGCATGTATGTATGTAATTTGTTCGGGTGGAATCTTGCAACTCAATTTTGAAGCTGATATCTTCACCCTATTGAGCTGAAATTTTGTATACACGTTTAGTTTGGATGACAATGCATGTTTTGACCATTTATATTCCGATATTGCAATTAATGAGATATTAATTAAAAACATTAAACTAGTTTTGGGCGCCAACTTGGATATATCTGCATTGTTGTAATAATGTCATTTTTACAACAATGACAAAAGTTGGCGTCAAAAATCGGTTTTCAGCCAAACTAAAATTTCATAACGTTGCACTATTGACTACATTTATTAACTTTGTCTAAAAAATAATTACATTTCTACAACGTAAAAATAATCTAATTTCTACAATGTATGCAATTTTTTTTTTTACAAATTTCTATCTATTTACTTGGACTTAAATCCAAAACAAAAAAAGTAAAGCTGTTTTTCAAGTAGATTGGTACATTAAATACCTTTCTCGAAGCTGCCAAGTTAAACTAAGATGGAGTATTGTAGAAATTCTTTTAAAAATGTATCTAAATGTAATCTATGAAACTCAGACAAAAAATAATTACTGAATCGGAAAGATCATTTTTTTTGTCTTACCTATCAAAAAGAAATCCGCTAGGAAAACAATAAGAGAAAAATATTATCCAGAAATGCAATGTATTTTCAATTAAAAAATAATTTTATATTAAAATGAATGAATTTTTTAAAAAAAAATTTCTAATTTTAAGCCTACAAGTAATTTAAATATACCTCATTTTATCACCAGTAATCTAAACACACACTACGACATGTGTCTTTAAATTTAATTACAGATAGAATTTGTTAATTTTATTTAACTTACTATGTATGTATGTAATTTGTTCGAGTGGAATCTTGCAACTCAATTTTGAATCTATCTTCAACCCATTGAGCTGAAATTTTGTATACACGTTTAGTTTGGATGACAATGCATGTTTTGACCATTTATATTCCAATATTGCAATTAGTTGAAAAGAAATAAACTAAAAACCTTCAAACGCATAATTGTCTTACCCCTGTGCGTTGTTTATTCCGCTATGCTTGGCGACGCAAAATAAAGAACCAGTAGAGGACTTTTTTTTTTAGTTTTGACGTTTTTAAAACAGCAATTTTTTTTAAAAAAAACTCACACAAAAACTAATTGCAGAATCGGAAAGATCATTTACTTCTCCACGCATGGTGCAATTTTTTTAAAAAAAATATTTGTGTTTTTTAAGATTTTTTTTTTTAAATGAGTCAAAATTGATACGTTTTTATGAAAATGATGTCTGAATTGCTGCGCATGAATTTTTTTTTTGTTTAAATGAATCGACATTCCGTACTAGAACAACTCATGCTTTGCTCTTTTAAAATCAGTGATTTAAAAAATAAAATGTCGAAAACCTTTTTTTTTAAAGATTTTTCAAAAGATAGTCAAAATTTTAATTAAACATTTAATAACTTCGTCATTAAAGAAGATAATCTCACGAAACTTTTCTTTTTCGTGTGTAGAACTATATTACTCAAGATCTGCATGAAGATTGAAAAAATTGCTTAAAAATTACGGATTTAAAAAGAATTGTGTTTTTCGTCTAATACCGTTTTCGCGAGAATTGATTTAGCTGAATAAGGGATTGCGAGCCAGCGTTGAAGGAGATGAACAGGCGGAGAAACCTGTCAAGCGATAACTAAAAAGTAAAAAATAAATTAAAAGTAAAAAAACTTTTTTTAAAACAAGCTTTTATTTAAACGCTCTAAAAAGAATAAAATAAACTTTTCCTTTAAAACTTTTTTTACTATCAACTTATAACGTCATTACACAATTTATATCATATAAATTGTGTAATGACGTTGTAAGTTGATAGTAAAAAAAGTTTTAAAGGAAAAGTTTATTTTATTCTTTTTAGAGCGTTTAAATAAAAGCTTGTTTTAAAAAAAGTTTTTTTACTTTTAATTTATTTAAGAAAAAGTTTTGAATAATAAACGAGAAAAATTACGCTTGGATATCTTGTGAGCACACTTTGCATGTTTAAACAGACTCAACGGTATATTTTAATATAAGTTTATTTGAATGAGACGTTTCCGTATTTATTATATGTGGAACACGTACTAAACCCCAGTGCTTAAAAAAAGGCATCAAATATATTATTTTTAAGCTTAAAAAAGATCAATTTAAAAAAAAAAAATTATACAATTGCATACAAAACAATTGATCTTCTCATTAGATATTCTTCTGGGGTTATAATTTTTCTCAGCCTTCTATTCTTATACTTTTTTGAAATATCAAAATCTAGATATTCAAGAAATTCCTTAGACATAATCTTCTAAATGTCGTGAAAGTTAATAGGTCACCCTTATTTTTTTCTCTCGAGACAATTCAGTTAAATGTCTACAGCTCAAGGCCATGCAAAATCGATATCGCCCACGCATTTTCACTCTAGATCTCACATTTATTTATTCAATATAAAAGTCTAAATCTCAGCGAAGAAATCTTGGCTGCAAAGTCTAATTGAATTATATTTGAATTGCTTTTAATAATATCAAAGTATATAATGATAAATTTATTACGAAATTTTTTTTGTTACGTTTCCCGCCCTCAAAGAATTTACATTTGTTTATTAATTTATATTCACTTATCGAAAATATTCAATAAATGAATGACACAATAAGTGATAAATAAATCATCCAAATTTTTGCCCCCAGCAAGGCTAGATATAACCTTACAATTCGATTGTAAAAAGTAACAAAATTATTGCTTAATTTGTATAATATAAAGACGGAAAAAATCATATTTCATGCATATGAGACATAATATTTATGCAATTAAGGTTTAATCATTTGTAATAGACTCGTTATTTAATGGTTATAAACTTCCAGAAAAATGCTGTTGTTTTGTACTAAATCCTCGTCGCAACGAAACTTTTTCCAAGATATTCAAAATCTATTGGTCAGAATGTCAGGGTAAAACGTAAATTAAAAACGCAACTATAGACCCTTCGTGTGGAGGAGCTGATGAACATTAAATCTGTCTCGGGGCCCAAAGTCCTCTCGTTGGTGCGGCTTGGAAGTTTGGAGAAGGGGATGTCAGCTCGTATGCCATTCTTAAGGGCTGACATTCATTCAAAAGTTTGAGGTAATTCCTCGTGTGTTTTTAAGGGTATCACTAGTAAACAAACATAATTATTTTTCATTGTGCTGTAATTCTGCAACTTATGTATCTATATCAACTAATAATAATTTGAATTCAGGCTTAACTAAGATATGAATTATTTTGTTTTTGAATTTACATTACTTTAGAGGAGAGCTAATAGCAGTGTACCTCGTAATTTTAAACCATGGTCACATGATTAAGATAACCAAGGGTTTCATTCTGCTCATTTCTAAACTATTTTGTGAGGCTTAATTACTGTGTTAATATGATTGAAAAACAAAATTAAAGAAATTATGTTCGGAGTGTTGTATCGCCGCCAGTGGCGCAACGTACACCCCCGAATTGCGGGTGGGCCCAGGAACTCTAGGGGGTCCAAGGCTTGACTGACGCTAAGTACGTATTTGAGTTTGGGGCCAAAACCTGACTTTACAGGGGGGCCGGCATAATATTCTCCGTTACGCCGTTGTCTATTCTCCCTTCCGTTACGCTTTTACATAACATTCCACACCCATGAACATTTAATGTACAGTAAAAATTGTTTAACACGAAACTGAGGAAACGGAAATATTTTTTCGTGTTAAAAGATATTGTAAAATAATAATAAATCCGTATATTTAAGAAAATTAACTTTATTAGAAAACATTTTATTTACATAGATATGTATATATGTATGCATTTAATAAAAATCAATGAAACAAAAACATTCACAAGAGCTTAACTCGGCATTCATGTGGATCTAACATTCGTTAGATCCACATGAATGCTGAGTTAATCTGATCTTTTTCTTTGCATTGTCTTTTTAGTATAGAATTGTCCACAAATTGTTCGACGTCGTCCATTTTGTTATTCATTTCGCCAATGGAATGCGCATCTAAATAACTGCGCATACTTTTTTCATGATCCTCATTTCGGGTGTTTTTGTGTGGCGTTTTTTGAGATGGGGGTTGAAAGTAACTTAGATAAAAAAAAATTGGCTCATGCCATGGATATTTCGAGGGTATTTTTCTAAGCCTGGTTAGCCTTCTTTCTACAAAATATGTGAACTACTTCTCTTTCATTTCACACCCCTTCTAAATCTCGCTTGCGTGGTTGGTTTTTCAGTATTTTGTTCATTCCCAGAAGGGAATAAGGGCCGCGGTAGCCTAGTGGTCAAGGGCTCGTGGCTGGCGTGTCATGAGTTCGAACCCAATACCACTGAAGACCCGCCGTGTAGGGGAGCGATGCATGTTGAATCTTTTCTAGAGCTCAAATGTCCTCCCGTTGGTGTGGTGTGGTAGTTAGGAGAAGTGTCGTCCTCGTCACTTGACCATGGTTCAAAATGATGTGGTCCATCGCCAAAAACCCTTGAGCAGCTGAACAGTGCGACGTGCACACAAATGGTAATCTTTTCGTGTTAAGCGATTTTTTTTCGTGTTAAGAGAAAAAAGCAAGAAAATGCATAGTAGTTTGTCGGGACCGTTGTGTTATTTCGTGTAAACCAACATTTTGTTTTAAGCGTTTTCGCGTTAAACGAACTTTACTGTATTTTTACGTTATGTGTTTTGTTCTTTGATTTACTTATAAAAAGCTTCACAATTCATTAAAATTGCTTTTACTAAATTTTTAATATTACCCTTTATGCCATTTAAATAATATAAAAGCTGAATATCATTTCTTTTGAATTTTTGAAGAGCTTCTAGAGGAAGGTAAACAAGGGCGTTTTGCTCTTAGCGTGCAACACAACACATGTTCCGATTTTTTCTTTTTGCAATAATAACTGAGTGCATCAACCGGTACTCAGTAGAAACGAAATGCATTACCTTCGTTTCTATTCTAGTAGAGCTTTTTAAAACGCTTAAGGGAAAATGTATCGTGCGTGATTCCTAGTTCCCTCCCATCGTCTATTTCGAATCCCTGAACGTACTATTAGTTCTATAGAAAGGTTGTTTTCCTCCTCAAGCATCGATCCATATTCCGAAAAAGTATTTCTTAAATACTTGAAAAGAAATAATTAAAATAGTAATAAAAATATTTCCAGGAATCGGTGGGGAAAAGTGTAATTCCGCAGGATTTTCCGTTATTTTCCAATTCCTACTGTGTTAGTTCACTCTTTCCCTATATATATATATATTATATATATTATATATATATCTTCAGATTTTCAATCGTTAATAAGATACTTTTTATTCATTAATTCATTAATTAAATTAAAAAATGAAAAAAGTAACAAAAATAATAGTCCAACAGCATATATAGAAAGGAAAATCGTTCGTTGTGTTCGTGTAGCGCAATGTACTTCTAACCCAAAGGTCGTGGGTACGAATCCCACCTAAGATGGTCCAATTTCTGAGAATGTGATTTATTTTTTACTATACTACTTTATTCATTCATTAAATCTAATTATTCTAATAAATAGTAACAAACAAAAAAAGTCCAACACCCTACATAGAAAGGAAAATGGAAAATTGCAAGGAAAATCGCTTTCTATTTTGTCACTTAATATTGCGATTCTGTCATATGTATATACATATTTATATTAATTGTAATTATTTAATAAAAAGTAACTCAAATAAAATATTTCCTTGTTGACCTAAGTAGAAATTGACTTAATTTTTTTTATATATATATTTTACTTGTTTTTATTCGAGCCACAAGAAATACTTTCCTGTTAGTAAAACTAAATTCATATTGAGTGCAATCAATTGTGACTGCTTATTACTCATTATCGTTACACTCTGGAGTCATTAAACTGATTTAATACAAATTAAATACCTATATTTTGTGCAGTCTGTTGTGGTATCTTAGTTTAAAAATTCTTAACCCAGAGCTAAAAAACTGTGTTAAAAAACCATTTATTACATTTATCGTTGATCTTTATTCTAATTTTTCAGGGAATAATTGTTTTCTCAATGATTTGCGCTGGTAATATCGGAGGCCTCATTGACTTCTTCAGTTTTGTTGCTTGGATGTTTTATGGCGGTACCATGGTGACTGTTGTGGTCATGAGATTTACAGAGAAAGACTTGCCACGGCCTTACAAAGTAAGAACCTCTATGGAGTTAGATCGTGTGTTATGTAAACTTTTTAATTCACTAGGCCGACAGATTCAGCTGAATTAAGAAGACTTCTAATAGTTTTTAAATTAAGTTTCTGATTTGAAAAAAGTCTTTTAGATGTGTTTAAAAATTTTCCGAATGGAAACGTTGTTGCTCATAATTTAGATTCAGATTTATATTTTTGAAAGTTCTGCATTTAAATACGATTTCAAAGTAAAAAACTAAAATATAAAGCAGTTTTTTAATTAAAAAGGAAATTTTTATTCAGATATTACATTTATTCTGTGTGTTATCTCACATACGAGTCTTAATATTGAGAAAAACTTGTAATTTTAAATTTATATATTGAATTAGTATCTATAATATAAAATTTTCAATATAGAAACACTTTTTCTGGGCTTATTAAAATTTATTTACTGCAATTTACAAGGTAGATTATATATTCAAAATATTGAAATTGAGTTTTAAAAAATTAAATATCTTTCCACAAAATTTTTTTCGCAGGGGAAAACTATTCAATTTATAAAAGCAGAAATGAATGAATTTTTTTCTTCGTATTTTAGCATCTTGATAAATAGAGTAAAATTCACAAGAAAATATTCTCCTGTTATTTTCTGCCTTTGGTAAATACAGGTGACGCGCCTTGGAACATAGCAGTCTTTCCCGTACTTCAACCCTTGTCAATCAATATTTACCTTTTTATTTTTGCCCCTTTACCTTGTGTCTTAAAAAGGTCATAGATATGTTTACAACTATTCATTAGGCAAGTGAAATGGTTAAAACCAATTTTTGTGACGTGACGAAATGCCAATAATACACATATAATGTTAATCTTTTGATTATTATATTCAACATTATCGATCGCGTCTTGCCATCTTTCTAATAGGAGATTAATGCCCCTCGGTAAATACCCTAAAGTATGGAAATTTGACAGCAAGTTTTCACATTCAAGAGATCATTATGCCTGAAACAGGTGATTCTCTGTAGGCGCCAAACCAGGAGGATAGGATAAAACATACCATGGTATTTTGGCGAGTGATGACAGCCACATGGGGTTTTGAGTTATCCTGGTGGAGGATAGCACAGTTTCAATTTACAAGGCTAGGCCTTTTCACAACTTGTGCGGATCCACAGTCTATCTAAAAATAGGCGACATTGATTGTTTGAAAGGCGCCATGCCTTTCCAGTAAATTATTTCCTTTACATCGTCCCACACTCTCAACAAAATATTCTTGGAAACTGTGTGTGTTTTTCGATGGTGAAGCAAGTGGTTTAGAAAACTATGCAATCCATTAATGCTTTAGATTATAGAATAAAACCCTCTTCTCATCTCCTATCAATCTTCTTTAAGTTGACACATTTTTTGTACAGGGTGAGCAAGAAAACATGGATACAGATTCAATGGTACCATTGCTCTGTTGTAAGGTGATATGTAACCTTACCATTTAACCTTTTAGAGAAATCTGATGCTTCCAACCATTTTTCTACTGTTGTCTTGGGAACATTGAAGGTTTCAACTAATTCTAGCTCGATTGAATTATACTTGTTTCTTATGGTTTGAATAAGAATCTCTTCTCCAATCAATGCAGAATATTCACATCTTACTTGATCATAAATTGTGTCTCCTTCCCTGACCGGATCAGAGGCATAGCGTACACCCCGCATTGTGGGGAGCTTAGGGACTCTAGGAGACCCAAAGCTTGACTGACACTAAGTATATATTTGGGCTCGGGGCCCAAAGCCTGAGTTTGCAGGGGGGGGGCTAATATTCTCCATTGGACCGGATGATTTACTTCTGGGACCATCGACGACATTTGCTGTTTGCTGTCATCAATTATATCATCTCTATATGACGGTATATACAAAAAAAAACCGGCATACTGCGGCTACAGTACTACCTATTTCGAACTATGACAACAGTCTTAATTGCATCTATCACTTAATATATGATTTAGGGGATTTTTACAGATGTTGTTTGATCAAAAACATTATACTTTTTTGCGGGGGTATTTACCCTTTTTACTAGTCAACACTTCCGATCATCACAACGCAATGTGCGACTTTAATTCAACTGGTAATTTTAATTTCCTAAAGCGAGTAAAATGTTTACGCATACCTGGTACGTTATACATTTAGTTTCTAATAAATTAATAGGTTTTGTCTAAACACTAATGACTCTTGCACCTATAAAATTAACTGACTGTTTTCATCTTATGCTTTGTGAAAAACGTTATCCTAAAAGCCATGGTTTGCATGGAAATTCTTATAAAGCTTGTCAAATACTTTACGTATTTGATAGAATAATTGCATATAACTGATAGTAATGTTTATTGATTGTGTCTTGAATTTATGTAATCGATATTACTTGTTCTTTTCAGGTGCCTATTGTTATACCACTAGTGATGATAGTCATTTCTGCCTATCTGGTGCTGGCTCCGATAATCGAAAATCCTCAAGTTGAATATTTCTACGCTTTACTTTTCTTGCTATCCGGATTGCTTTTCTACATTCCTTTTGTACATTTTGATATTAGGTTAACAATCATGAGTGAGTATAATTTTTTTTATTTCAAAATTTTCAGAAGGTGACAACGTTTCAGAGTTATTGATAATGTTAAGAGCGGGGGCGTAGCTACCGCAGTATCAATGATACGGGGTCACCAAGCTATAGGGGCCCCATTATGTGTAAGACATAATCATAAAATGTCAAATTGCCCCAAATAGGGGCCCCCAAGGCATTTCGATACAGGGCCGGTGGAGGTTTAGCTACGCTAGTGGTTAAGAGTTAGGCGCTTTTATCTCCCCACCCCTTTGAATGCCAAGAAACTGAGATAAAACGCAAATACTTTAAATGTTTTGAATCCAACAGCAGATAGCATTCAGAGAACTAAAAAAGGACTTTTTTTAGAAAATTTTTGGATTTTTTATTTCAATATAAATTAAAAGAGCTGTGTGTGATAGCTCATTGGATGAAATCAATAAGTTTAATGGAAGATATTAGAATTGTGCAGCTTCGAATCTTGGTTCTACGAAAGACTTGCAACAATTCAGAATGAATGCTCTTTGTGACAATAGAGGGTAACTGAAAACTTTATGGTGTAGAAATTAGGAGTAGGATATCAGAGAGCTCTGGTGTTCTTGTCATGAGAGAATGGTTTAAAGTTGCTTGGTGCCGTGTATATTTCATTTTGCGTGGGTAACTTTCGTATATATCTAGACCTATATAGGTTTTCGAATGTCTCTGTGACAACACAATAATTCTTTTTTGTGGATAAGTTCACCTGTTTAAAGAAATGCAATTCACTTGCAATAAATTCTTCTATGAACGCTGCCCAGACGGGATCGATGTTAGTGGCTCAGACTACCCGGGTTGAACCCTCGAGAATGCATGGATGTTTCAGAATGTATAGTGCCAGTGTAGCATGGAAGCACTCTGAATATTTGATGAGCCGAAAGTTCTCTCGAGAGGTTAGTGATAGGGTAAGAGGGATGTTTCTCTCTCAAATTTTGGATAGAACACACCCAAATCGTATGTTCACCAGCATGGTGTTCAAAGTTGCAGGAAAAATTGCAGGAATTTCGTAGGCCTTGATCTGATGTTACTGTCTATCGGCTGGGATGAGTATCATTACTTTTATGAACACAGATAAAATGACAGATAATGACAATTTGGCGTGATTCCACCCCAAATTTGAGAGAGAACACACACTGTGAATGCCCAGGTGCCTTTCACTACTCTTCCCCTTCAACCAATTTCTGGAGAGGACTTGCAGCTCGACGAATATTTAGAATGCCTATTCTCCGGGGTTCCAACCCAAACCCTACGGCACAGCAGTCTGCGTCATTTAACCCCTTTACCGGATGGAGTTAATTACTGTCACTACAGACTATTTCTTCCGGCAAGGTCGGTTTGAGTGGAGGAAAGTATTAACAGTGTTATTGACAATGGCGTAACGAAGAATATTAGGTCCCCTCCCCCTGCAAAGTCAAGTTTGGGGCCCCAAGCTGTCTCTTACAGTGGGCGTTAATCAGGCTTTGGGCCCCCTCCCGCAATCGGGGGTTGCTAGGATGTACATTACGCCACTGGTTATTGATATCGGTATATAATAATTACTATTATTATCTGATCTAGAGTTTTCAATAATTATTATAGTTATTTTACTAAGCTCTTTTTTTAACTTTTCCTGAATTCTGTTGTACTTGGTAAGATAGTGAATGTTGGGCAGGATGTAGTGATAGTCTCTGAATGCTGAGATTTTGTTTTCTAGACCAGTAGATGTACTGACATTTGATTAGAGCGGAAGTTATGAAATTTAAAATTTCTGATTACATGACTAGTTAGTAGTGATCAGAGATCGTCAATTAATAGAATAGTATAAGAGTTGCAGAAATTACTTGTTAGAGCAAAACCCAAGTGTTGGTCGAGTAACGACCAAATTTAGTGTGGGAGTTAGGGTAAGCGATTGAATATGTTAGCAAAGTTAAAATATTCCTCTATTTCAATTGACTATGCTATTCCTGGCATTGAAGTCGCCAAGAACAACACAGCTGGTTTAGAGAATATTCTCAAAAATTATTATAAAAGTATACTCGTTAGATTGAGGAGAAATAGTCTGAAACAGAGGTGGTAGGGAGACAAAGGGATGGTTAATGTGTGTTTTTAAGTTTCACCAAAAGCCTATCTGTCTGTCGTTCTTTTAGAAATTACAACTACAAACTGAAATTAGATGTAGGTCTCAAGAGTATCTCTTGAATAAGGTAAGGGAGTGATTTTTTTCTATATAAATATGTTATTCAACAATACGTCTAATAAATCAGTTTTCATAAACACAGATGCCAATGGGAATCGTATTATGCGTTACTGGTATTGCACGAAGCCTCTAATGAGGCGTTTACTTGGTTCTAGTTATTTACTACAGCAGGTGACCCCGATAAAGCCCGCGATAGTTGAAGTAAACATCTGATGGTAGCATTTAATGTTGCTCATAAGTTAACATTTTGAAAGTTACTATTGTTAATTAGGTTTATAAATTTTTAATATTTTTGGCCTCAGTTTGTCACAGAATCCCAGAATTGTTATTGCGTAATATCATCTGGTGGTGAAAACATTTAGTTTACGGGCGGTGAGCTGTGGTTTGTGCATAGGACAGATTAGGTCGGACAATACTGTTATAAATGTTTTATGTGTCTTTCTGTCGAACTGTTAGGAAGTTTCGGGTAGCATGAACATAAGTAGCCCTTTCTCATTTGGACATAACCAGGTACTAGATGCAAAAGTATTGTCTAGCCGTCGCTTAGTTGACATCCTTGATCATGTGAATTTTCCCACTTTAAAATAGCGAGGAGAAATTTGATAGTTTTCAGTTCCTCCAGTTCATTTACATTGTCTTACACCTTTTCTATTGTAGCCTTCGTTTCGACGCCCATAAATCTGAGAGTTTTAAATTAAAGTTCCGTAATTATCTATTGTCCGGGACACAGTGATTATAAACTTGATTTATTTGGTTTTAGACATATTGAGTGACCCTTTCGGAGACAGGAAGCCTAGCTCCGCAAGATCAGTTTGTCTCTCACGTTAGTATTGTGTGAGAAGCAAACCTTTAATTACAACCTTAATTCGTCATTCTACGTTTGGCCTGATCACATAGAATTCGTAATTCTTTGATTTTAAGAGATCGTGTGTAAGATATCCTTACTGTTTAGCTACGTACAGGCTAATGAATTGTCAGAAAGTCTAGTTCTAAGCTTAAGTAGAGAGTTTCGAGTGGTGGGGATGTTCTGTGTTGCGTTCTGATTAGAGGAAGTAGTGCGTGTGGGTATTGATTGATTTGTTAGAAGTTATTATAGGTGCACCTTGAGGATTATCGAAAATAAATATTTTCAGCAATTGGAATTTGTTATCGTCTTTAAAGTTAATAGTGTTACTTCTTTTCAGTTTAGGAGTAGAAGGGCTTCTAGTCGAGTTTGTTGAAGTTTCATGTATTGCGCTGCCTGCTGCAAATAGGAGATCCAAATCACTTACCAAACTGTCTAGAAGGCTTGAAATACCAACGAATTCATGAAGCACTTTCTGGTAAATCAGGTCGTCGGAGTCGTGGCCGGGATCTTTCGCAGGCTATCTAACATGCATTTATAGAAGCATGTTATGAGAGTGATTTCTTAGCCACTGACTGGATAGGTTATAGATTAAATCCATGTCCCGTGTCTGGATGTCCATAGTCGTTAATCTTAGTAAATCGATCTCCCTACCCAGATAGCACTAATAAGTATTGTAGCAAAGATAGGTTATGCACTCTAATGATAAAGGTTCGTAAAAACGTATGTACAGAAAGTATGCGAGACATATTATTGGTTTGGGGATATACATCAATATGATCCTCTCCTGGTTTTCTTGCAAGTAATTTGAATTTTTCCTAAAAACATCTTATGGACATATTTCAAAAAAATCCTTGAGCGTACATCGTGTTTAGACTATATGCTATTGGGTTGGCAAAAAATCTTGAATCGGTCAAGTATCTTCCATTCTGTTTGATTACCTGTTGCCATTTTCCTGGCAGTTTCATGCTTCCTAGCTCATAGTTTCTGGCCCTTATCAGCAAAGACTCAACAGAGTGCGATTTGAGATCATCGTTATTACTGAAATTTTACCCATTTAAAAAGTTTCGTAAATTTCGATATAAATGATAATCCAATGGCGCAAGGTCGGGAATGAAAATGGATCACCCACAATACCATTTATGGAAATATCATGGTCCAAACTTAATACATCTTTAACAAGACGTATGAAATTTTGTAACTATAGGGGAGTAATTGAGCATCCTCCATATACCCCCACCCCCCTCTCTTGCACCAACTAATTATTGTTAATAATAATGATCTCAAATTACGCATGGTCGAGATTTCGCTCATTAAAGACCAGAAACTCAACGACAGCGGATTCAAGAGATATCTGAAAAATGGTAGCAGATAATTGAAGGTTAATTTTTTGTGCAGAAAAGTTTCGGGGACTAATTTTTAACCTAATAAATTATGGTAATACGCTCATTCATTTCGGTTTCAGAATGCTGTTTATAGGGAAATTTAAGCTATAACCACCCTCTACATTTTGCTGGAACATCCTCCAATGAAGAATAGTAAAATATATTCCTTGATAAAACTTACAGTTGAGGTGACAATCTTTGATGCACTGCTTATATGAGTTTGTGTGATGAAAGGTACATAAAAATTTGCATTTTTCTTTCAGAAAAATTTACTCGCTTGGTGCAGCTGCTGTTGAACTGCGCTCCATCTGAAAGTGTGCCTGGCTAATGTTGCCTCAACATGCTTTAGGATATATCTTCTAAGCAATGGGGATATTACATCGCTGCTTTTCATATTGATGTAATTTTTGGATTTTATATTCTGAGGACCATTGTTCTTCATTATCATAATGAATTTTTGTAATCACGTCTAATATATTTTATGTGAATAGTTATGACAGTTTTTGATTTCGTATAATCGTTTTCCTGTGTAATATGTATATTTAATAATAAGATTAGCATTTAACTGATAATTTGACTTTTGTTGTGCTGATTTGAAGATAAAATAGTAATCTATGCGTACATTAATCTATAATTCGTTTAATAAGTGAGCTAAGTTACATTTTGAAGCTTTATTTTTGTGCCAAATCAAATTTTATTCGTGCATTGTTGATTGTTACTTATTCATTGTAAGATTTACTGTATGTGATACTTAGATAATCATGATTTGTATCCGAATTTCTTAGTTTAAGACATTTTAAACTGTGATGGTAATTGCAATTTAAAAAGGAATCTATTAGAAGTGTTTAGTGAGCAACTAATTTGTTTGTGCGATTTTATATTTAAAAACTCTAATTACTTATGGTAAAAACTGAATATTTGTATTTTGTTATGCAGAAATAAAGGACTTTGTATAATCTTTGTCTTATTTATTGTGTTACACTTACGTAAATTGACCTGTTTGTTTATATGCAGGGTGTCCCGAAACTCAGCGTCTATCGGGCACGGGATAAAAGTGGGGTATCAGTTCTGGAAAAAAAATTTCCTTTTAAAATAAGAAAAAGTAATAAATGCAAGTTTCCCCATTTTCAGAAATATGCTATTGTTCATCACATTATTAGCTACTGTGACCATAAATTTTACAATGATATTTTTTCTCTAACATGATTTTGCGTAATCGGGCTCTTAATCACAATCACAAATTGAGGGGGAAACATTGCTGATTTGTTAAAACTAATGTAGTTTGAGAAAATTAAGTCATGTAAATTTGACTCTCATAAAAAAAAAATATATACATGTGGGAAACTAACCGAAATC